>WURT03038450.1:0-13224 GCA_009936505.3 Holothuria glaberrima
AGTGAGCCACAACTGGAAAAAAGGCCGGCTCGACTTGAACCAATTGGTTGTAAACTGGGCCGTTAAACCTCATCTAACTAACTAACCTACCTTGTGAATATGATATCTCAAAAGAGTAATTATTGATATGTTTATTCCTAGTATATGGATTGATCGTATAAAGAGAAAAACCAAACATTAAACTTGGTAGAAATCAGAGGTCATCTAAGGTCACCAGAGGTAAAAAAAAAACTTGTTAACATGATATTCCAAATTAGGAAGTATAAATACTTCTTATGTTTGATATGTGAATGCGTTATAGTCATACAATTAACTGGTTTGTTTCTTGTAGAGGTCAACGATTATGTAAGGTCAGGGGAGGTTAAACACAGGATTGATGTGCAATTTTCATATTCCTTTTCTGAGTTATCATCTTATGAGACAAATGTTCTTTTTGGTAGTGGCCAGAGGTCATGTGAGGTTACCACAGGTTAAAAACTAAACACCTCATAACAGAAAGACCTCATGAAAGGAATGGATTATACTTTTCATACTTAGGTTATAAATGTATTATATGAAGAAAAAAACTGTCATAATTCCAATAGACGCCGGAGGTCATACGAGGTCACCAGAAGTCAAACCCAAAATATGTAAACGCAATATCTCAAGGCAGAACGCTTGGATACTTTTCAAACTCCTGCTCGAGAGAAAATCATGATTTCTCGAGCACGTTTACCTCTCGTCATAAAACCGACATTGTACTCAAAGTTCATAAAAAATCCTTTGTTATCGTACCATTGGAAGTTCTGTAAGACTGACGTTGGATTACATCAATAACGCAGAAGGGGTTTGGTATTTTGCTCCGGCTGGAGCAGTTTAGTGTATATAACTGAAGTCGTTCACAGCGTACAGATTGGAAGACATGCACTCTACATAAAAAAACGTTTTTATTCCTTGCTGAAGGCAATGTAATCTTAACAATCAATGATGCGTTCGTACTTGCCATATTGATTTGTAATACTGAAAGTTCCTTATTATTCGTTAATAAACAGCATCATGCTGAATCGAGGACGCATAAAATGTTGATTTCGAAACCTCACTTTTATTGTCTAAGTGAGCTATATCAAATTTCCAACCCCACCGCCAAAGGTCTATTATTATCACCACACCTAGGTTCTATTTCAATTTCGTTGCAAACAATTACACCGTGGATTGCACAGGATTGTAAAAAAAAATCCTTCAGTAGCCTATGTTTTACATGCTGTTACTAAGGTTTCCTGGAGCTGGATTAAATGTCTAGGCATGGAGTATAATTTTCCGCCTATCATCAAATTGTGTAATCGGGCAAGGAAATATCTCATTGGAAATTTCGTGATCAATTCATCATGATATTTTGATTAAGAATTGAATAATGAAAATACTGCATGAGTAACTTTTTCCTGTAGTGACTACGGACAACTTGTTTTGCTTTTTGATGAAGATCTAAGTTTATTTTTGGTCAAAAGGGGGTGAACGTGAGAAAACATCTTAACTGCTTATAGACACGATATCTCAAATTGCCTCCACAAAGGGAATCTAGAATAAGAACGTGGGTGCCGTGTATTGAGTACAAAACGCTATTGTTATCATGGCAGTCAGAGGTAATATAAGGCCATCAAAGATCAAGCGGCAAAAATCTCGTAGAGCTGATATCTCATAAACGTTTGAGTTCAACGGAATACTCATTTACTGTTTACAAACAAAATGTCACTGCGTGTCGGTAAAAGAGTTTTTAGGGCGCGCTTACGCTGTCTTCACAATGCAAAGTAGATTCCAATTCGGCTACTTTCTGCGTGCAAACGGACACTCTTAAAACGGTCGGTTCAAATTTGAACCGACTGGGTTCGGAGGGGCAACTAACCGAAATCTGTTCAGACATTTGATTAGATTTGGTTCAAATTTAAACCAACTTGTTTCAATTTTGAATCAAATCTAGTCAAATAATTGAACAGATTCCGGTTAGTTGCCCCTCTGACCCCGGTCGGTTCAAATTTGAACCGACCGTTTTTAGAGTGCAGAAGCATTTACACGCCGAACACCGAACATGCACGCATGTGTTCTTGCGCATGCTCTATGCCAATCAATGCCAACCAGTGACGTAACCGTGAACAGCCTAATTGTAAATTGTGAGAAGCACAATCAAAATAGTTCATAAAAGATAACGCAGAGGGATCTTGTACTTATCGTGAAGTTGTTCTGCATTAAACTGAAGATTTATTCGTTGTGATTAGGCAAAACGTCATTTGAGGTTATCGAAAGTTCAGTTGTGGAAATTTCGTAAATATAATATTTCGAGTGGTGAAACTTAAGGGAATATTTTACTATGCATGTAGACGCCCCACATTGAAGCCAAGAAGTATACTGATTTAAAGGCAAAGGGCATTTGAGATCACGAAGGCCCATGTTTTGAAAACGTCGTAAGCATGATAACTCAAGAAGGAAAACTTAAAATTATTCCGTACTTTATGTGTAGATCTTCCACATTAGGTTACAAAAAAGTAAGCATGTAGTGAAGATCAAAGGTCATGGTAGGTTGCGAGAGATTATCGTGAGTATACCAGGTTTTGCGCAGTAGTAAACGTATATAGCAAGGTCTTGAATCCTGCCTAACCCAAACAACATCGAGAACCGTCAACCACTGTCCCAAACCTCCCAGTTTGAAAGAGCTTGACATTTTTTTTTCGTCATAAAATGAAAATGAAGCCTTTAGCAAAAGTGGCCGATGCAACGTTACAGTTCTTGGCTACTGTGCCCGGTGCGTTATCACTTCTCGCGTCAAATTTCTATATGTTTTGACGCCTGTTGTCGCCTTTAGAAGTGTGTTGCTTGCTTTGGATGCTAGTTTATGAATATGAACCCGTAATATGCCGGGTGTCTTTAGGAATTAATTTTAAGAATTACTCTTTCCCTGTCCTGTTCACCCGGATAACCCCTTCCTGCAACATTCACCTAAGCTTGTATTATATTTCACAAGTTCCCTTTCCTTTTGATTGGTACCACTATGGACTAGTTCGTTACCCAGAAAAGATCCTTATTTATTATGTCTTAACATCATCGGGCGTCAAATGTTTTATTATATGTTTCGACGACAGCTGATCCCTTCAAAGTGTATCGTTTCCCTTGATAATAATCTATGAATAGGAGTTAATTTTGAATATGCTGGCTAGTACAGAAGTAGGCTTAACGATTACACTCTCCCCCTCTGTTCATCCGAATAATCTCTATTCTGATGCACCAATTCGTTTTTTCCCAACTAAGTCTGCGTTATCTTACCCAACCTCCCAATCCGTTACTTCAAACTCCTCGTTGGTTGAACCAAAGAGGTTGTCTTCCTTCAGCTAGTTTCCTTGAAATTTCGCATTTAACATTCCAGCTGTACGATTGCTATTTGCCATCCGCCCTTTAAAGGATGGCATTCGTCTATTATATGCTTTACACGGCACTTAATGCTTTATGACTATTATGCCTTAGCTGATATTCCTTTTCATATTTACCGAGCGACCGGGTGGATTGCACATATACAAGTTGTCTTTTTTAGTGTTATTTTTACAAAACAAATATTTGTTTCCTGGCATTGAAAAGTGTAGAAGTTTTACTCAAATGACAAAACTAGCCCTTTTGTGCATGGTCCGTGTCACTTTAAAGACGGTACATTCGTTTTTCTCACGACATTACACTCGTGCTAAGTGCATTTACAATGACATTTTGAAATCGAAACTGATGAAGTCTAATAGCCATTATTTGACTCTTAAGAGTGTGTGACAGTTATAATAGTAACACTTCAATAGTTCAATGCAACGTCATGGAAAGGATTGGAATTTAACGTTTAAGGGGTCCGAATAAACAAGTGTTGATAATCAGTTCGGAAGATTTCTCCTATTGTGAGAATTTAGCTTTCCGTCGATAGGGAAGGAAAATTGCTCATAGGCCCCGCCATATTGCCTTCTCTACCCGCAAGTTCATGTATTCGTTGTTGACATTGTCAGTGACGAATGGTCATTATTGTAGTGCGCGTGCGCGCTTTAATCTTGGCGATACACGACAGGCAGGCTTACTTACATGACTGAACGTTGAAACTGGAAGTTCCATACTGTTTCTGTCGGTTTTTACTATCGGTACTATCACTGTGCAGACAGCTAATATTAAGCCTGCCCATTAATTTTTACCGCTTTCTTGCACACATTCTAAATTAGTCCCGAAGAAGGACCTCGTTCATAAATAGATACAGCATGTAATGTGGAGTGAAATGTTACTGATTGATGACATGCCGAAAGTCTTAATTTCAGAAAGAAATTTTAGTTGAATGTGCGCTTGCTTTCTCCTTAATACAATACGAATAATTTGAAATTCGCAAACGAAATAATCAGCGTGAGGATCTATCGTAGAGTTTAATGTAATGCAAGCTGGATGCGGGCGACGTATTAAAAAAAAAATACATGACTTGCGCATGCGGAGTAGTTTATAATATATTTTTAAAATGGCCCAATTATGTATGAGAAGTTTAAATTATGACCAATCACGAAGAAGCGATTCTCTTGCACGTCCGAAATGGCCGCGAATTTTTTTCAGCACTTTGAAAAAGATATGACAAGCTATAAGTTTCACTGGAGTCACAGAAAGTGAATCGAGTAGCGTCAATTGCAGCAGGCCGTAAGCGGGAGGAGCCGGCCAGGAGCTGACAGAAAGCCTGTTCGATTTAGCAACAAAGTATATTAACGCGGAAGCTTTTCGAGAGCATAATTCGGGATGCTGAGTGTATTAAATCGCCAAAAGTTACGGCATTGAGTTTTGGAGGGAAATTTGAGGATCTTCTTTTCACCGTCGTTAATGTGAAATAATTGAACTCACGTCCATCGTTAAAATAACACCACAGTATGTGTGAGTAGGCCTACTGGGCAGTTGCTCCTGGTCAGGTAAGGGTATTTACGGCGGCTCGAAATGAAGGAACAACTTATTCTTCGTTGATACAATATCGTTCACGATGGCGACCAAGACATTGTACTAGGCTATGTATTTGGCTCTCGTGAGTGCAGATAGTTCTCACCCGACTCTTGGGAGTACTTAACCCCCAC
The DNA here is from genome assembly GCA_009936505.3 of Holothuria glaberrima. NCBI lineage: Eukaryota > Metazoa > Echinodermata > Holothuroidea > Aspidochirotida > Holothuriidae > Holothuria > Holothuria glaberrima. Next base: position 5,091 of record WURT03038450.1, read on the forward strand.
CCCAGAGATTTGCGCATAGCCTATTAATCGAAACTTTTACTTATTCAAAAATGCCCCCCCCACCCAAAAAAATGCAATTTTTGGACTTCATTTGAAACCACTTCACTTGTAACACAAGCAGAACTCAAGTGCTCAGAGTGACAAAACAGGGACACTGTTTCCGCGCACTACAAATAAAGTTGTTCTAGTTGAAAAGTTACGTTGCAAAATTTGTCAGTCTAATTTTATGAAATAAAATGTGTATTTGATAGGTGTAGCGTCATAGCTACGGAAACGCCACGTCGGTGGTTTAAAACAGCATTTTTGGAGAAACACGCCAGTTCTTGAGTGGTCTTTCTTTTTGCTCAACTTTTTTGTGCTAGCAAGGCTACACAATGTATTGCATAAGTTTTTCAAAATTCGGACAACCTTAGGTTTTCCCAAAACGGGAATATCTTCCGACTGATAATTGTGAGCATAGATTATAATGAATTTATAACTGCTGCCCACTAATACCCCATAAAACATGCCAACAAGTGGTACACACACCTAACCCCCACCCCAAGTTACTCAAACAAAATAAATCTAATGCTTTTGAGGGTGAAGGTGTGTCTATTTTTAAACTTGTCTGCTATGGTTTCCATCGAGATACAAAACTATCTGGCATGGTAGCGTATCTATTAAGGTGGCATCTGTTGAGGGCAATTCAAAGCATGTAACATGCTGGTACATAAATCATCTTTAATTATCTGTCTGTTTGCTTCATCAATCACACTTTCAGACAACAAAATGAATATTCTGTACTTGTAAACCCATTCACCGGGAACCCCCCCCCCCAAGTGTCGCCGCATACCTCATTATTTCGAAATAACACGAAATACGATGCAATAATAACTCAAGGGAATAAGACTGTACCAAATGACTAACTTTGCTCATCACTGTTTGAAATATCTGGAGAGCTAAAGAAAGCTGAGTACCAACTCTTGAATTTTAACAACATTTAGTAGAGTCATGAAACTGATTATATACGAAGTACTTACTTGATGCTGAGATGTTTCATGCAAACAACACTCTTCTATCATGGTCCATTCAATTTTATATTAGACTATGGTCACTCAGCACTATACGTCAATCGATGAACTCCCGATAAAAACACCAGTGACTCAACTAGTCTTAATGGTATTTGCAAGCTGTTGATGATTATTTTAATCAGAAGGGGTAAGACTAAGTTATTCCTTGCCGAAAGGGTGTAAAAGGTATCAATCTTTGCATTTTGAAGTATTGCATTTAATAGCAATTTCTGAGGTTTTGCTGTTTCACCTCCACAGACCTCTTGTATCCTGTGACCTCTGCCAAAAAATGGGGATCATCTTCTGGCTATAACACATTCACGAGCCAGGTATGAAAGTGAAAGTGCATCTTACGTTGCATATTGTGTGTAAAAGGATTCTGTTTTGGACCTCTGGTGAGCTCATGTGGCCATCACCTCCACCAGAACTATAGTATTCTTCCTCTTAATATGATAAATTTGTAAACCAAGTGTTAAAGTACCCTCTATTCTTAGGCTGAGATATAATGTTTACAAGGGTTTCCGTTTTTTGGCCAACAATAATCTCACATGATCTTGACCTCTACCAAGAATAACAGGGGTCATCTTTTTACTATAAAGCATCTAGGTGCCACGTATGATGAGTAGCCATGCTTCATACCATGAAATGTCCTGTTTACAGTTTTTTTTTTGCTTTTTTTCTTCTGGTGACCTGACATGACCTTTGATTTCCACCACAAACAACAGGGTTCTTTCTGTCAAAATGATACATCCATATATTAAGTATGGACAGTATGCATGATTCCTGTCTTGAGATATTGCGTTTACAAGCAATTCCCAATTTTACCTACCATGACCTCTGAAAACCTTTAACCTCTATCAAAAAACAATAGTGTTCATCTTCTGACTATAACGCATCCTGATGTAATGTATGGAACCTATCCATGCTTCCTACCTTAAGATATCGTGTTTACAATTTTTTAGTTAGGTGACCTGACATAACCTCTGACCTTCACCAAAAACAATAAAGTGTATCTTCTGACTGTAGTGCATTTATATATTAAGTATGGAAACTATTCATGCTTCCTACCTTGAGAAATCGTATTTACGAGGTTTTCGGTTTTTAATATCTTGTGACCTAACATGACTTCCGACCTCCACTAAAAACAACAGGAATCTTTCTCTCTATTTTATATAGCCTAATGCCAAGTATGAAATGTATCCATCATTTGTGTCTTGAGATATCGCGTGTACAAGCAATTCCCGAGTTTTTTGAAGTGTTACCTTCCGTGACCTCTGAAAACCTTTGACCTCTACTATAAAAAACAGGATTTTATCTCCTGACAATAACGCATCCACTTGTCAAGTATAAAAACTATACATGCTTCCTACCTTGAGATATCGTGTTTACAATCATTTTGGTTATTGACCTCTGTTAAAAACCTTTGATTTCTACCAAAAACAACAGGATTCATCTCCTGAGTATGACGCATTCACATGTCACGTATGGAAAAAATCCCTGCTTCCTACCTTGAGATATGGTGCTTGCAAGGCTTTGGTTTTTTTACATCTTGTGACCTGACATGATCTCTGACCTCCACCAAAAACAATAGGGTTCATCTCCTGACTGTAGTGCATCCACATATAAAGTATGGAAGCTATCCATTATTCCTACTTTGAGATATCGTGTTTATAATGTTTTTGGTTTTGACCTTCGTTGACCTGATAAGACTTCTGACCTCCACTAAACATAATAGACATGCTGGATCGACGACGCGTAAAATGTTGGTCTCCAAATCTCACTTTTCTATTGCCTAAATGTGGTACATAAAATTTTCAACCCCATCTTCGGAAGTCATTTGTTATCGCTACACCATGACTCTATTCCTCTCGGGTTGCAAACAATAAGACGGTGTATTAGGCAAGACTGAAAAAACACCCATCCAAGTCTTTTCTTAAAAAGTGTTGCCGGTGTGTCAGTCAACTGGTTAGGGTTTCCTGGAGATGGATTTATTGTCAACTTTTGGGATATGATTGTCTGCCTATTAACAAAATTGGGCAAAGAAGGAAGTCACCCGGGCATTTTAACGTAACCAATTCATCGTGGGTTCTTTCACTCTATATAATACATCGATAAACCAAGTCTGAAAAGTATCCAGCATTCCTACCTTGAGATATCGTGTTTACAAGTAAGCGTCCCAAACACACGGAGACAGACTTACATACACATACTCACCGCACTGATTCCTTTTTGACGTCGGCAAAAAATTAAAAATAGAGCTAGGCTTATCGTATCTTTTACTAATGAAATATGCCAATTTAACAACTTGGAAAAAATCAACGTTCTTAACTGTACATTCTAAGCAACTTTTTTTGGAAATTGTTACGAAGTTAGCAGATAGTAGGCAGATCTAACTAGCGGTCCCACAGACGGCAACTTCTCAGGAAGGATAAGTCCCGCATAAATGCTATAAGCTTCTAATTTACTCCATTACGACAGATATATGGAGCTAGATTATGATCTTCCACTGATAATCGTACAACAAAACTTGTGTGTATTAAGGTTTTTTCACTTCGCAACAGTACACAGAATTACCACAAAAAGTAATCTTGGTTACTTGCATTTAATATATTCATTCCCTAGGATACAGGTAAGTAAATACTATGTAAGCAGTAGGGTTGTGTTGTTTGCAGCCTTGTACTAGAAAAGGATAGGCTCTTTGATAGCACATTGCCTATGGCTATGAGGTTCGTAACATCAAAATACTGAAATAGTAAGGAAAGGTGTGATTTGAATAAATATCCTTTTTGTGTGGAGTCAATAAAGCATGGGAGGATAAGTTTCATGGGTAAAAGTACAAATAAACTGTAGTAGCAGGGAGGTGTTATCCGAATGGAGATATGTTGCAAAAAGTTCCTTTGAAGTGAGGTTTGCGTATTCAATGTAACCTAATTATTATTCTATTATCTTGCCCTTTAGATTTCTAAAAGAACTAAGCTGAGTTGAAAGTTAACACAAAGAGACTTGTCTTCTGTTAAGTCTTAAGTAGAATTATGGCGATTTTATCCATTTCCATGACGTTGCCAGTCGCCTGAAAACTAAATACATTTTCTCTCTGGTGTTGCTTGGTGTCGCGAATGAAACCACACCGGCTTATTTTTGTGTGAAGTTGTAAATATAGATTTATGTCCATTTGATTTAGAAAACATAAGGAAACTGTGATAATTCTCTTTTTCCATACCAACTGACTCACTTTTAATATCGCCGCGAAGCATAAAGGGCGGTCATGTTGAATTTAAAAAAAAAACGCCATTTTTCATTAAAGTCGCTGTGAAAATCGCTTTGAATGTCTTGCCATAGCAAGTTAGACATCTATCAATACCAACATTCTTTGTATTCTACGTCAACATCAAAAAGAATGAATAATATCATGAGCCAATTGTGATTGGTAAATTTCAAGATGCTCATTTAATGATTATAGTCTGAGTAACTATGTCACAATACTTACTACCAGATATTTAAAACACTTTTTTGACCGATTGTAATGAAAAATAGCTGTCATCTGGAAATTTATCGTAACGTGCGCTTATGCTAGGCGGCGATATCAATAATTGGTTGGTTTGTTTTGGAAACATGGTATTGGTCCATCACAATCATGCTTGTAGCTGTAGAATAAGGAAGTTATTATCATTTTCTGCTAATATCGCGGTCATACTAATGTCAGAAGAAACGGAACCCTGCATTTTTGAACTTGACAGACCCTGAACATTAAGGAAGTGCAATTTAATCAAACGAGACATGCCTGTCTCGCAAAAGTTTACCAGATTCCTAATTGTTGAGTCAATTTATTCAATTTATCAACTTGATCAGAGTACTGCCCATTCCTGTCACTAGAACTAACAGAGAGTCAACTGGGTGCCAGTCCCCTCGCTTTAAAGACCCCTTTTAAATACAACTCACATAAATATACAAGTTTGACCTAATAGCAGGGGAGTTTATGTAGCAGTTGTTACTAAATTCCTTTGACACACTTTGTAGGAAACACTGTCCTGAGGGTCTTTGTAGAGCGTTGTCCTTGTTTAATTGACGAATCTTTGTTAGTGTTAAGTAATTAAGAGGCAAAATGGACTTGTCTTTGACAAATCTGTCAAAATGATAATACATTTAATTTTTTTGATTATGAATTGGATGATGTGAGGGCGTTTTTTATACGGGTTAGTAAGAGAACCTTTAAAGGGAGAGTGGCGACATTGCCATTCAAAAGTTTACTGTTCACGTGACAACAGGAGACATTTTGTTTCTAATAAGTTTCGTCAATACAGCGCCAGTGTATTGAATTCCCCCAGAAAATGACGGTTTGTTGTTCATTTGTGTGCAACATTCTGCCCGAGAAATGGTGAGAATATACTGATTTCCCACATATACTAAAAGAAAACTGATTCAAAAAAGGGTTATGATTTGCAGGCTCAGGGCCCTCGGCTGTATTGGAACTACTATTACTTTAAAATAAAGCTTTGATTCTTGGGAATGTTCAGTCTGTAAGGTAAACGTGAGCAACAGTCCCATGGTCTCGAGTTCTTCATATGTTTCACCTGTAGATACCTCACTTACTATACTTCGTTATACTCTACACTCTTTGGGACCTGGGCCCAGTGCCCAATTAGGTATGAGGGTTTTAAAACTATAAAATTTGAATGTATAATGACCCCAGCGCTATATTATGTAATTAAAGAAAAACTTTTGTTCTTGATTTTAAATAATTTACCATCAAAATGTCCATTTGGTTAAAAAACCTTCACAGTGATTTAGCCTATTAAGTGGTTCTTCGTGTTGCCAATTAGGATCTCTGGCAAGTCTTTCCTCACCAGAGGTTCTAAAGGAACTTGGTCCCATACTTCTCAGTCATGTGGTTCTCCACCTTGACATAACGTAACCTATGTTGAAAAATTTTGTGAACTTTTGCTGGAAAAAAGATGATCGCTCTTACCTGCATAAAAATAGCAAGTAATGATCTGGCCCCTAGTAATTGTCTCCCCCTACCCTTACTCATATCACTGTGACTGCGACCCTAAATATTTGTTACGTGATACTACTCTACCTCTCCCGTTCAATTGTCACTGTTCCTTTAAAGTGAAGTAACTATCAAATGGTGCTTTCTTTGGTCAAATTGAAACCTGTCTACAGATCCTCATTTTTTGGCAAATGCCCTCTTTCTCTTCTTTGCCAGGGTTTGTTGGTATTTTTCGGTTTGTTGTATATGAGGGAAAGCCTCTCTTATTATGAAATTTTGCGTAAATGATACATGGCACAATAATATCTTGGACAAGTATTTTAACCCGGTTACACATCTGAAGAGTAAACATTTCTGTTTAATGATTCTCATTTTGGCAAGACCTGGTCTAAAAACTGAAAATTGTTGTGACACTGTTTTTTTAGTGTTTAACATGCTATCAAATGCTATTTTTTAACCTGATAGTAGGTCTAAAATGATCTCAGTATTTTATGAACCTTTCTATTTTTACTCTTAGCTGTGGCAATTCAGCCTTTTCGGCCTTGATAACTTCTTGGCTACGCCCATTGCTGACCACATCCTCTCTTACGTGGTACAAAGCCACCCATTTGTAGCACACCTGCATTGCCTTTCCACTCTAGCATAAAATATATGTCTCATCAGGTACTGTTTAATCATTGCATTGTTCTTACAATACAATCAGTTTCCTTATGCCTTAACGTATGTTATTCATTGCCTGGCTTCGAAACCTACGTATCTAAAAAGAATTTTTATGCATAGTTCTCATGAAAGATTTTCTTCACCATACTCCTGTAAACATTTTGTGTACTTTTCAGGAAAATAATGTGTAAATAATCATATATTGAAATGAAAACCTACGGGAGAAGGTTTCTTTTAAAAGAAAGAAATATTTCCAACGAAATGAAAGTTTAAGTGCCGTTTCTGATCAGATATTCCTTGATTAAAGTGAAATTCCAGAAACAAAAAAGCTTTCTACATTCTACTTTGAAAAAGTTGCCTAGCCATTTGCAATGAAGACATACCTGGGACACAAAAGTGCTCCTTTTTTCAACTCTGACTAGCACATCCACTAACACGTGTGTAATTGATGAAATAAAAATGTCATTAAACTTACCCTTTGTAGAAGATAACAGTAACGATGTAATGACGATAGCCAGCTGTAACAGCAACATCCAATGTAGGGTTCGGGTACCTTTCGGGAGAACCATGTCTTGAAATTTCCTTAGAGATGTACGGGATACTTTTCGTTTTAATTTGATAGATAATGTCGTTATGAAACTCTGGAATATTTCTGAAATCGTTATCAATATTCAACGCAGAAACACTATCTTTTAATTTGCTGTCACACATCTAAATGAAAAGTGCTAAGAACTTTTTAATTACTAGGTCTTCGTGACTGTACGCTTAATCCCCAACACTACGATATCAAATCGAAATTTATTATTACAAAGAAGCAATGAGATCAGCGGTACAAAGAGATCAGTGGTTGACTTTGTCCAAACCATGAAAAAAGTCGGAGGAGGAAATAAGTTGTGTCTATACTATCAATTTAAATAACACGGTTTCACTTTTCATACTCAAAAATCTCACATTAAAGGGATACGTAACGTTGAAACGTTTGAAGGAAAGTTAAATGTGGCTATCTGGTTTGATATACCCAAAGACCAGTGAGCAATGTTGCCACAACAACCAAATCTGTCCAAAAATTTGCTTGAAAAGAAACTGACTTAATGTATTTCTGGTATCAAAATTTTATTGACATCTTTTTGCCTTTATCCTTGTTTGTCATCTGTTGAATGTTCTTTTCTAATAGTGATGTGCTCCTTTAAAATCTAAGCTATCTCAAACAAAGGTTAGGGAGACGACTTTGCACTGATTATTGCTTTACAGCCAACGAGGGTGAATTCCCTTCCTGGTTAAGCAATGATAAATGCAACTTTTAATTCGGTTGCACATTTTAATTATTATTATAATTTCTTTCACTATAGTAATATCCTATTTTTTACACTGCTTTATGGAAACGATTCCTGTTTATGTTTGAAACATTAACGCGTTCATTTATATTCAATGACTA
>WURT03038450.1:13324-49602 GCA_009936505.3 Holothuria glaberrima
TAAAGGTATTATTAACCCTTTTATAAAGTAGCACATGGAGTCACAACATAAAATGTTTTCAGTTTTCGAGTACAATAGCTGTTTTTTTTCAATATCTATTTTCCAAAAGACTTATAAAAATTTCAGGAGCCAGGCAATGACGACTTTGATGTGGTTCAAACGTGGAGTTTCAAAACTGAAGTATTTCCATGGCAAGGAGCCTTTTGAAAAAAAATATATATCTTTAGTCATCATATTTTCTGATCTTAGTATACTTTCTCATTTACACAGTTTATAAATTATAGGCTATAGATATAAGATATAACACTATATGATTTTACATAATAAGGAATAATTAAAATCGATTGCCTATCTTTAAAGATACTGCAAGACCCCATGTGTTGGTTTAACTTACAACGAGGAAAATTTGGCCATAAGCACCCGAACCTTAGCTGGGAGCCGTGTAGTAATGCTGTATCTACCTTGAAAAAACTACCGACATTGTGGGGAATATTTTTTTGAAAACTGGGAAATTTACATCGACGTTGCGTTAAAAGTGCACTTAGCCCGTTAAAATTTATGTTTGATATGCAAAAGAACAACATAATTTAAGCATTCTGTGAAATTTTCATTCATTTCCCACGTACGGTCCTTGAGATATTAGCAATTCAGGTTGACACAGTTTCTACCAAAGGTAAACTTGAAGCAAGCAGGTGTGATGTCATAGCTTCACATTGAAGGGCAATGGTTAACGAAATTCCAATTTCAAAATGGACTTCTAAATGCCAATTCATCATTTTCATGAAATATGTCTGTTTTTCTGGGATTCATGTCGGAAATTTCCGACACAGCGTCACTTTGGCCAATAATTCCCGACTACTTGTCGCACGTGTGGTAAGTAGTCGGTCGGTGCATTCTGACTACTTGTCGCACGTGCGACAAAGAGTCTGCCTTATCTGAGAAAAGCCATTTTTGCAAATAATCCCCGACTGCTGTAATTTTGAGAAAGGTTTGGCAAGAAGTTGTAAAAAAGAGCTGTCTAGATAGAGGTGGAAAATCCATTTTGAAAATAGAACTTGTTTTTGTTTTTCTCTAAAATTTACTACTAATTTTATTCAACAAAACTCGTAAATATTCATATCATAAATGCATGAGTAGTGGAATTTTTAAAACTTTATATGTCGTAGGGGAAGATAGTTATCCTAATTAATCCAAGGTCAAACCAATGGGATGAAAAAAAAAATGCACAACATTGGCTTTCATTTTGAGGTTGACGTCACACCTGTTTGCTACAAGCATTAGCGGTTCGCCATAGGGACACAGGGTTGGGGCAAGTGCTCCCCAAAATTTTCAAATCATGGTCTTCAATCTTCATAAAAATAACATTTTTCGATATGACATTGAAAAAAAGTACTTCTTAATTGGACAAATTATCCCTTCCATCTCACAAATGTCTTATATTATTTATTAAGTATAAACTATAATACGTAATTGCCAAGTATATATTTCGTAACAATTTCAAAAATTTCAGCCTAGGTTCATTTGGTCATTCGCTCATTAGTCATATAAATTAATATGGTTCGATTTGTCATGATTTCAATTTATTTTCAGGCTCGTATGCAGCTCCTTCAATAGGGGATATTCTAGTTTGCGATAGAGAAAACGACTGTCCTATAGGGAAGCCATTATCAGTTGGCACGTATATTAGGCCCGATAAGAAAGTTTCTTCTGCTAAAAGTGTCTCCTATACAACCACTGCCGAAAACGTAAGTTGTTAGCTGCTACATGGCATTTGACTTGTTTTGTGTTTCATGTGTCAAAAATGCTGACTTCCGGAAAATGGTGAATAAGAAAACGTTTATGAGGTAAAATGACTAAAGCTTTTACCACCGATGTTCTCGAAAGTCGCTTACTTAGTCTTTAAAAGTCAGACGGGCCGAGGGAGTGTGAGATTAATGTAGAATGCGATCATAACTTTTAAATTGGAAGCTGTATCGGTGTCTGATGAAACATGTTTTTGCCGAGGGTTCTGAGGGCATCCCCAATTAGTGTTCAATTTAATATAGTATAAACAATGAATAGGAAAACTCGGTGGGACAAAAGCCGCGTTTTACAAGAATTTTTAACTGAGTTTCAGGAATGGTTTAAACTAGGAGTGGGGAACCTCCGGCCCGTGAGACCATTTGGTCCGGCCCGGAAGGCAATTTATGAACCTCATTTCAGTGACACTTTAAAAAGTTTATTTATAATAACTTTATTCATCATTATAGGCATGTAGGCTCAATACGCTGCGTGATGCCGCTTCTGATGTAGTACTACACCTCACGTACTGCCCAATGTAGCGTGCGTATCTTTCTACATGATTCAAACTCATCTAACTATTATGCGAAATTTCCTTCGTTTGCAACGTATCAGTCCCGGTGGATTACATAGGTTAACGCTCACCCTTCCCTTGAGTGGGTTCCAAAGTAAAGAAGAGAATAACTCTGTTATGTAATGGGAAGACTATAAAGATTAATGAAGTGCCTTAAAAATAATATTTTTCGGCGCGCTTTGCGCGCCCTCTTCTCTGTTGCTCGATTGCTATTGTAGTACTTCGGACATCACAAATGGGACTCCAATTAGTACGAGCTACGATAAACAATCCTTAGTGATATCTGCAATCTGATTAGCTTCACGCACCATAATGTCATTTACAAAAAGTGTAACGCTGGAGTTAAATCCCTATACTCGTTATTTTAAAAAATATAATCCAGAAAATTACATTTTATGACTTCTTGGCAAAGTTGAAACGTATTGCGATACAGTAAAAGAGGTCACAAAATATTAATGGGTAAATATTATTTACAAGTAAGTCAAGCGGCGTTGCCTATTTCCCCTGCCTCTTATTCTGTCCTTATGGAAAAGTGATCGGTAAAGCACAACGCATGGCTGAATGCCTGAGATGTTTTCTGAAGAGGTTGTAAACACTGTGTGGGGCATCACTGTAAATCAACATAACAACCATAATCCTTCTATACTTTCCTGTGCGAACCATTAATATTACCGGGGTCGTCCGAACTTTCCTGATTACGGACTTGATTTTGCCACCCCAAACAAAATTCTTTAGAGCCGCCCTTGGCTACAAGTTGATTTCTGGTAGAAAATGCGATAACTTTAGTAAGCTGATATCTTGAAAACCGAATGTGGAAATTGAATGAAAATTTCACAAGAATGCTTAGAATCAGTTTCTCAGTATTGTATTGAAACTTAAGTAGGGTTTGGACTATTCCTTTAATTTTGTTTTCGATTTTCTTTCAAATTCATAGTTTTTCTTTTGTAGTATATTATTTTCCCTTTCTTTTATTAATCACTTTATGGATTCATTATTTTGAGGTTTTTCTTTTACTTTCATAATGCACTGTGTTATTAAATCTTTATGTTATTTAGTCTCGCCGCTCCAGGTTGACAATAGTTTCTGGCAAGAAGTTTGAATTGGTCATTTTCAGCAGGTCTTGACAAACAAAAATTAGCAAGCTGTTAGAAATGAGATTCCCCTAAACAAAAAGATTTCGTAATATTTTATGCCTAAGGTATATTAGACATTCATGCCATTAAAATAAACTGACTCATTAGATTCCATAACAGTTGCTTTCATTTGCTGCAAAAGATGTTCTTCAAGGCTTTAATAATACAAAACTATTTCAAGAATAAGACTCTCTGGATTCAAATTACAAGCAGAACCACTTTTCCCCTTAGACTTAAAATATTCAAATATCTGCAAAAAAGCCAGTACTGATGTTCTTCCATTTTATTATCAAAATTTAAGATACGTTCAGCATTTTTCATTACATTCCCTTGATCTGTTTTCTTAATTGCCACGATCAGTAAACTGAAACGCAAACCCTATTACAACAGTCAAATATGTTTGTTACACCACGACTACTATCTAAAAAACCTTGGGATAAAATGCCTCTTTCGTTCCTGAACAATTCTTAACTTGTTGTAGCGTCATGGGGATTCTCACTGCATCGAAACATTGACAAAGGAATCACTATGATATTTGCCTTAAGAGTGTCTTCCCTTTTTGCCATTAATATTCAGATGGATCTCAACCGATGTCGTTTCACTTTCAGTTTTCAAATATCACACAAAGACAGTCATCGACTTCTTTTCATATCATCATCTTATTAAAAATAATTCCAATGATTTGATTCATTAACTGTTACGGTCACTTCCATGGATTCTGAAGTATAACTATTCACTTGTGTTTAACGTTGTCTTTCTTATCCTAAATAGGCCTACATGGCTTTTTTATGGGCAATACTTGGCCTGTATTTTTTGCGGGGTTATTTTTGTCCCGGCATAATTTTCTTTTTTTACCAATTTGGTGTGCAAATGGACAATGTGCCCTCAAGCCCTCCCGATCGGCTGTAAGTACAGCATTTCAAAGGGTATCAAACTGATTTTGCAGTGTGTTCAATGCCCATCCAATATAGAAGAGGTAAAATACATCATTCTAATGCCTGCAAACACCAGACTTTTCAGGGAATTCTAACTTTAAGTCTAATTTCTAATTTTAATTTCTAAATTCTATTTGAATTCTAATTGTAATTTTGTAAGCTCATTCAGTAGGGAGTGGATACCTTAAACACTCTGTTACTATTCTGGAACTCGAAACTGGCTGGGTACCTTCAACAGCTATTGCGGACCATTAATGTAAAATTCCATGCAAGAATACAGGGGAAAAGTGGATCAGAATTATACTTTTCTATTCTTCGACACAATTCCCTATTATCCAGGCATGTGCGTTTAATTTGCATGTGTAATTGCTGATTGCAGAGATCATAAAGCATTAGAACCCGATTTTGGACTCGCAATCAATTTTTGACTCAACTCCACGTTTGGCGGGAAAAAGTAATTGGCCAGGAATGTTACGCAGTAGGACTCCGACTCAAAGTAGACTAGAGCAGGATCCACAAAAATAAGTTTGTCAATTCAAACAAAAATATTTTTTTACAACTACATTGCTGTTAGAGCACATTTTAATTAGAGAATGGTCACAAAAAGTAAACTATATTTTAGGAAAGAGCAGACAATAAAATCAACTCCTAAAATTACTTATAAATGAATTGTATTTTAAAAATAGCGTATAAAATATTTTAAGACTCTCGACATTGTCAAACGGCCGAACTAGGAATTAACTTGGAATGAAGGCCACTTGGAGCAGAATTAGCTCTGGAAACGGTTGGTCACTAGAAACAGTTGTACCTTGAACCGTTTCTGTCAACTTCAAGCTTCCTGCATTATCCAGTAAACAAGCTATATGCTAATTAGCAAACATACTACTTTGCACGCAAAGAAATCTAACAAAGTAAGTATACCGTATGTATTCAATATATCAAGGCACCCACTGCTAGGGACTGGTTAGAATACTCTATCCAAACGAATGCCTGTTTTGCCATCTAGCCTAACTGGACTACAAAGAAAATGGTTGGCTTTAAGGCACAATCCGCATGCAGCGAAATACTAGTTTAGACATATCTAGATTTAGATGCAAGTACTATCTCATCTCTTTCTTTCCTAATGGAATCTATTTCCCTTTTCGTCGTTATGATTCTATAGTTCAAAACCGTAGGACATGAAATGCAACTTTTTCAAAGCTATCTAAGGCTCCAGTAACACGTATACGATATCTCTCTTCCATTTTGATTTGATAACGATGAGATTGTAACAAAATGCCGAAATTTTGAACTCCTGAGCCCAGTCTGGTATTTCGGTTATTAACAACGAAGTATGGTAATCCTGACATTCTGTCAGTGTTAAGCAATTGATTGCATTGTACTTTTGTGACTTATGACCATTTCCGTCATTTAATTATGTTACCCTGTGTGTGCGGCTAAGATGGCAGGACAGCTCGTAGTCAGAAAGGTTACTGAACGAAACGAGGTAATCCAAGGAGAAGACGGGGTTGGGATGTGCTTAACTGCATAAATGCAACAAAATTTTTTAGTATTCTAGCCGATGAAAATTTCTTTAAGCCGGCGTTGGCCCTTTACCCCAGCTCTTGGCTACAGACCAGAGTTATGCCTACAAAAAGGGGTAAATTTCTAGTAGCCAAATGATTTGCTTAAAGGACTGCCTTTAGTTCCCTCCCTCACACGGAATAATATTCATGGTCATGCCACCAGAGATCGACACATGTTTGATCCTTTATTGTAAGTGGTATTCGGCTAGTGCGACTAGAGACTACTACGCGACGCATGAAGTATGTATACCTGGAGGGCCTAGAGCATGGCAATCTACTGATTCTGGGTTCTGATTGGCTACGGTACATTCGTATTTCAAGAGGAGCAAAGGATCACTTTATTTTCAAGAAGGGCACATTTTACCTTTCTGAAAATCTCCGATGTATGGCCATTTCGAGATATTTAAACGCTTCCCTTTTTGTCACCCTTTTTGCTCAGTTTTCAAGAATCCAAAGACCGGGCATACGATCCAGAGGTATGGAAGCTGCAGCTATCACAGTTCAAGAAAAAGCATTTCTCGTGCAGATGTTTGGAAAAATAGGGTACTGAGACGAGCTGTTCGGGATTTCCTCTGGCAAAAATGACTCAGCCTGTCAGAGAAAATATCGTGCAAGCTTATGATGAAACATGTATTACAGTTACAAGTTTAGAAAACGACTTACCTTGATTGAATTTAAGATGAGTTTACATTGTACATCGCATTAGGTAGATAAGTAGAGGGATCTCCGTCAATGTTATACTTAAAGTTATTTAAGTCTTCTAGATCGCTAAACTAAATAGTCAAAAATTACACAGTGATAAGTAGGCGTGCAAGCAGTGAACTGCAACACTTTAGCGATTACGTCACAAATACCAAAACGTCCAAACCAGTTTTCATTTATACCCAGTAAAAATGGCACGGTTTTGGAAGATTTTGGACGACGTTTTTTCGTCTTCCAATTTCTTCGTATGTCGTTTGCAAGATTTTGGAAGGAAAATAACTGCTTTTGGACGAGTTTCAAGGTGAAGAAGAAAGAAATGTTTTATTGCGCAATAGGTCGACTGTTGCACCTTAAAATAGGGATTTAATATCTCAGTTATTGTCATCTACTGCTGAAAGACTAAATAGGATGATTCTTTCATAGCACGAAGAAACCTTGAAAGCTGTTAAGGTTCCTGTTTTACAATGAAATAGTTCAAGCAGCAAGACTGCAATGTATAGCTGTCCTTGAAAAATTTTCATGGCAGGACGGTTAGGAAGATTATGGATGAAATCGTCTAAAAGCAGTAAATTTTCGTCCCATTTTAACCGGATACAGTCTGCAATTAAAGTTAAACTGCATTTGCCAAGTAACGATCAGGATAACAAAACGGATTAACAAACTTAACTTCACATCACATAAGCTATTTCAAAAAGGACAACAAATAATAATGACTTTACCATTGCAAAATAACGCCAATTTTATTGAGCATGAAATTTGACAATTCCCAAACTGTACGTTACATAATTGATATGTCCTATGGCCGACAAGCAACGTAAAATAATTCTTTTGTTCAATGTTCCTTGGACGATCATTGAAACTGGACGAACACATTCTCATCCTTGTTACTGGAACTTAACTGTATATTCATCGAGTTCGTGGGAACAGTTATGTTACCGATTGTAAAATTACGGTAAATATTTGTTCAATTATTTTTCAACATTTATTGAAAATGTTGGGGGTTAAAAATGAGCGTTTGGGGTCAAGCGATCATAGAGAAGAGTCCATTCTGGTTGGCATTTGACTACAAAACCGAGGTAAAACGTTTACTCCCCCTTGGCTCTAGTTACAGTAATATCTTGTGCAAGGTAAATGGCACACTCCATTTACTTCACTCTACTTCATGTTACGGTTCATTTGGTGGTTAGTGTATATCGCATGCATTCAAGAATTCCCGAACCAACTCTTAATGGAACCATCTTGAACATTTTCGCTGCTTCAAAATCGTTTATGTGATAAGGCTGCTCGCTATGTCCCTGAAAGAAAGTCTAAATGGTGATATAAAAAAAAAATGTTTTTTTTTGTAAGACGAGAAATTGTCCGGTCCAGGAAACAAAACGCTATAGGACTTTGTTCGTATTAAATGTAATGAGCAATTTCTCAGTTACTTATGAAGTGATTTTTGTTTAATTTTGAAAGGGTGGAATGGAAGGGATGTTGCCTAAAGGCCTGTATACACGAGCAACATTTACAAAACATTCCCAAAACATTTCCAAAACATCCGCTGGCAACAAATCCAAAACATGTTTTCGGTTTGTTGCACAGTGTAGACAGTGTATACAGCATGTTTTGAAAATGTTTTGAAAATGTTGCAGAAGAAATGCCCTGTCAATTCTTTTCAAAACATTTTCGAAACATGTTCAAAATGTTTTCAAATTGTTGTTACCCTATCTACACTGTGCAACAAACCGAAAACAAGCGTGTTGTGGGTTTGTTGCAAGTGAAGTGTTTTGAGAATGTTTTACAAATGTTGCTCGTGTATACAGGCCTTAAGGGAAAGGATGAAACCTAAACTTTTTCAGAAATTTTCTTTATCCAAAATTTTCCTAGTTCCTATATGATGTTTTGTTTGGTAAAGCTTTCGGACAGATAAAATGATCTGATATTTCAATTATTTACTGAATGTTTTAGTTGCGCATGCGTGACACCCATACAAGGCTGATATCCCTTGTGAGCTTCTCTCTGCCACTCTTATATGCGTCACTTGGGAAGCTACCATATTTGTTTGTAAAGGCCGGGGCATAGCTTGCAAGAAAATGTTCGGTCGAAATGTCTCCTAGACGGGGATTATGACACAGTTTGGACCTTAAAAAGACATTTTTACATTCCTTACTTTTAGATTTCATGCCTTAGAAAAAATTTAGCTTTCAAGAAGAAAAGTTAGATCTGGTTTAAAGGGAAAATGCAGTCTCCTCATTATCATTAAGTGTATCCAGGTGTCCTGTTTAATGAATGGCTCTCGAGAATCATTTAACAATATGTTTCTCACTGAGTTGTGAAATTCACGTATAGAGTAACTCTTTGGGTTACCTTGAATATGCGATATTCATGTTTTAAGACATCATGAAAGATAGCCTACTTGAAGTGAAATAAGAGGATGTTTATGAGGTTACGATATTGCTTCAAAATACGTTTGCGGCGACGGCTAATGCCACTTAAGTTAAAAGTTTCTTTACAAACTCATTGAGTTTAGCTGATAATTAAAAGCTATCATTGGCTATTTTACCTTTAGCCTGAGTATACACTGACGTATTCAATCTGTTCTGGTAGGAGGAAGCTCATTTATTCGTCAGGTATGACAATTTGCCCATTAAGAATGTGCCCATGGTGACAGTCTGGACACCTCTCCAGGAAATGTTGAGTAAAAGGGGAATCCTTATATGCGATTTCCGGGCTTTGGGAGCCTTCATATCGTAAGTTGGACAGTGATATCTAAAGCATACCAGTACTTCTTTTTTCTGAAGTAGGTAAAATTTCCATTTACGGTTTGAAATCTCAGGCGGGCAATTTTATCTGGTAGTAATTGGGTTTGAATGTTTTATCGTCCTCTGCATAATATATTCGTTATCTTGCTTCATTACTACTGTCCTGATATCCAATACGCTTGACCAACGCACCCTTATGAAAACGTAAATCAAGTAAAGAAGGTTACCAAGACCATGTGTATGGAAATTTGGGGAGTAACCTTACATGCAGTAAAAATTTATAAACAACAAATCGAAATTTGTTAGAGTTGTCATGGCAAAGACATTCACCCGTGCTATTACAACGATGCATATATTTAGTGAGAGGAAGTAAAAAGCTCCGTTGAATTACCTTGGTTGGCAAGAGAGTAAATTTTTATACTTGTTGATTCTTCCCTAGTTTTACATTTCTGTAATACTTTTCAGATAACTGTAGGAATGCAGAACATGATAAGTGCGTGGTGTTTTACTTATCACAATTGTGATGAAATGTTCACATTGAACAGGATTAAGATCTTGTATTTGATCACATATTTATAAATTAGAAATAGCACATTTCATCTCTTTAGATTTATTATCCACTAGTCCCAGTTTAAAACTTACTTTTCATACCTTGACGATTCTTATTAATCTAACCATTGTTTCTTACTCTTATGAATTGTTACTCTCACGCTTTTCTAAATGTAAATTTCTTAACAAAATGGTTGAAATTATTTAAAAAATTAAATGAAATTTGCATTTTAGTGTATTATTTTAGTAATGGTTGCTTTTAAACTAATGTTTATATATATATATTTAGGTTGGCAAGACAGTAAATGACTGTAAATACAAGACAAATTCTGTCCTAATTTTATATTTCTGTAATATTTTTCCAGATTGCTGGGTGATTGCAAAGCGTAATAAATGAAGTGTTACTTTTACTTATTGTATGTGAAGACATGTTCACATTGCACAGGATTAAAAAGTTGTCTACGATCATAAAATAGATTAGATATAGTATGTTTCATGCTCTTTACATTTATTACTCACTAGCCTCAGTTGAATTCTTTATACTTTTCACACACCTGAGGAGTTATTACTTTTAATGCTTACTCTTGCTCAGTCCCAAAAGTCCCTAATTTTCTCAACAAAATAAATCTAAGGGTATTATGTTAGAACTGGTAGCTTATACACACTTTTTTTAATTTGTACGATATTTGACCACCTTGAAGGTAATTAATCAGTTCTAAATGCATATCCATTAAACACGTCAAAAGTGTTTTTGATTTATGATTAAGTCCTACTTTTTTGTTTAAAATATTACAAAAAAATCATTTTTGTAAGCAGAATATACAATATATGTATATATACATTTACAATATAAAATTTTTGAAGGCGCTTGCTGTTTTTCCTCTATTCTAAACATAATGAAAATACAATGCACATTCATTTACTGTACTTGCAAGCTCGTTGAAACCAAAAGAACTTACATTATATATGTTTGAATACATATTAACGTACTCAAGTTAACATTCAGTGGCACTGACGTAATTTAACGAGTTTTCACATCAACGAAATCGGTTTTCGTAGCTCCACAAATGTTTCGGACAATTTTATGAATGCCTATCTTGCGAAGGTTTTCTAACAGGCGAAATATTGCTTCAGCTGAAAAGAAGTATTGCATAGCTAAATATTATTTTAATGGGTAGATGTTTTTCTTTTGAATATCA
Source organism: Holothuria glaberrima (assembly GCA_009936505.3). Classification (NCBI taxonomy): domain Eukaryota; kingdom Metazoa; phylum Echinodermata; class Holothuroidea; order Aspidochirotida; family Holothuriidae; genus Holothuria; species Holothuria glaberrima. The sequence continues at coordinate 24,505 of WURT03038450.1, forward strand.
TTACTTTCCAGCAAAGGACTCAAGCATAACAATTATAAAAGTTATTTTCATATACTATCATAATTTTCCGGAAAGTCATACATTGTGTGGAAAGATAAATTTCTGCGCTTGCGCTGGGCATGTTAGACTATATCTTTCACGGAATACGCTACACCACTGCATTTACCATACTGACTAAGCTTTGAACAGTAGTAACAATCCTCTCAAGGTGTTCTGTGGTATCACAGCCCGATTAGGTAAACTCACAACATAAACGGCACTCGTGAACAAGATATAATTTTACCAACACACAAGTGCCTGTTGAAAAGATTCAGTACAAAAGGAAGTACGCTTGAAATATTCATTAGACATTTAAAGACCAAATATCCTTCCGCCTATTCAAAGTCAAGCAGTTGCATGGAATGTTTTTATCTGCAAAAACTACATACGTGTTTCTGAATTAAGGTCATTTGCCCAAAAGGATGCGCGGAAGTTTAAGAGACTCAGAAAATGACTCTCGACTGATTTATAAGCTATTAACAAAATATGACCAGATGGGAAGCACCACTATAAAATGTTCGCTCCAAAGGCAAATAAAAATTAAAGAGTGTTGGTAAATTTCGCCCCCCCTGATATATTTCGTCTATGAAAGCTATTTCGTCCCAACCTTCCAGTACCTTGTGTTGTTACTGGCCTGATTAAATTCTAAAATGATGAGATGTCCAGATGCGTATTTGCAGGGTCTGACAATCAAGGAATACTGGGGGCCAGCTGAGAGTAGCGTTCAGCCAGGGCCGTCCCGACCGGGGCTGTGGGGGTGTCTCACCCCACAAAGTTCGTCACAGCGAAGATAGTTGGAAAATCAGAAATACCAGTTGGAATTTCTGATAACTCAGTCTAGCACATTTTTCCGACTGAGCCTATGTCAACCTTGTATGTATTTTCCAACTAGATCAAGTGATAATAATACCAAACGTTATTTTCTTCACTTAAAATCTAATCAAAACTTTCCTTTTCCATATAATTCAATGAAAATGCGCTAAGGTTTGCACTCCATCACTATACCATTATTAAGGTGATCATACATGGAACAATTTTGATCACAACAATTTCCGAAAAACAGAGATACATCTCTAAATATCTGTAGGGGCCTCGCATCAATATGAGATCTTTCAATCTAAGTTTGTAGCATAATGTGGAAGGTTAAAAATACGTATTTTCGGTTATACATTTTTTTAAAAATTACCAAGTGCTTCACGTGTAACGATTTCGGTATAGATGGTGATTGTGAATACACTAACAACTAAAAACGTTAATTCTGAAACGTTCTTGTAAGTTTTTAGCCCTTTTTGCTATAACTATCAGGGAGGTCTAATGTCACCTCCCTGTACCTATACTAACTCTGCCATTGCTGAAATCTGTTCGTCTGGAGTTTCGTTCAAAATCAGTAAAAATACAATAGTTGTAAAATGCCCGACGTCATACTCAGTGTCATTTAGATGTCAGGTAGTAAGCATATAAGATTAGCTCACAAAATGTCCTAAAGATAGCACCATTATGCATTTAAGCAACCCCAAATTGATAAAAATTTCTCAGTGGGACCCTAAGACCCCTCCCTCAGGAAATAAATTTCTTTATGTAGTGAAAAAGAAAGGTTTCCGCTGCTGAATTCACTAAATTATAGACATTTTCAAGCATATATTATTAGCTCAAAAAACGTCAAAAGATAGCACCATTTTGCATTTAACCAACTTTTAATTAACACAGATTTCTCAAAGCAGAGAGGGTCCCCTCCCCTTAGACCCCTCCATCAGGACGGCACCTTTATATAGTGGCGAAGGAAGGATCCTGTATACAAACGCAAGACGCGTAAGAAAGACGGTGCAATTTACGCGCTGCCACTCAGTTGGGAAAAACATCCAGACAGTCCGAATTTTGGACCTTCGTAACGCAAACATATGACCCTAGCTGCGGCTCTGCGTTCAGCGACAAGTGTTCAAATAATTTGACTACGTGGTACATATGTGGGGTTGATAATAGTCCGTTACGGAAGTCTGACAGCATTCCCCGGTTTTTGGTTTAAAAATCCGGGGAATTTATCTGTGCTCAGTCTATGATTTTTTGGTCGGCTCGAGTGTCCAACCTGATGACAGAGACTAAATGTAATATAAGCTGTTGCTTTCACTATGCTTCTCCACAGAGGAAATCAGACAAAAAATTTGCTAATCAGCCATGCACAGGTTTGCCAATCAAAAAGATTAAATGCGGTGATTGACACGGAGAAATTGGCTCTCAGACGCTAACCCAGTTGTTCACCTTATGCAAAGGGCCCACATGGGATTGGCAGGGTTGACAGTGGTACGTAATAGAGTTTTAGACCTACCTGCTATAATAATGATGACAACAACATTCAACAAAATGAGAAAGTTCGAAATGATATCGTCATACTTCTCCGAGAACTCCATCCCAGCAACTAAAACAGTTATCAATATTGCTGTTAGGGAAAATATCTGCAGTAGATGAAAGAACAAAATTAAAAGACAGTGTCAGTAATCAATCCAAATGTCAAACAGCATCTTTCAATTGAAATGTATATTCAATTAAACTTCCCCATCTGTTATAAAACGCCTAATAGCAGATTTTGTACTCCTTTCGGCAAAATTTATTTTTACTCAAAGTTATTGTTCCCAGTTAATGATAAATTAGATTTCCTTCGTTAGAGTGACTAATACAGTAATGGGGAAAAGCTACAGCTAGTTTTAATTTACCTTTTGGAACGAAAAACAAGTGCTGACTAAAATTTCAAAAGTAAACCGAATTTTTCAGCAACGTACATGGAGAGTGAATGGTACAAGCATTTTAGGATTTGTGTTTCTAATTCTTGCTGAAAAGACATAAAAGAAACGACAAAGCTTGACTTTTTACACCGCAATTATCTGCGCTTCCTTTAGAATTTGCTTTGCATATGCTTGTATTAAATACTTGAAAATAATGACAGACGTTAACAAACCTGTAATCTTTGTTCGAATGAACTCTTCAATGGCATATACCTGGCGTGAAGTGTCAAGAACAGCACAGAAATTCCAATAGTCAATAACACAGTCAGCCTGTGTTCCCACCCGAGCAATGTTATCAACACAGTCTGGGTAACTTTCCTCGTAAGTTCGATGATCTCCCAGTACCAGTATTCTTGTTTGTAACTCTCAGAAAGAAACTGCATCCATGAAGGTTGGTCTCTGTTTACCTCTCTCCCCGGTATCAAACTTTCAAGTTCGTCTTTACTTGCATTACATGATTCACAACGTCTTACTATCCTACCATTCGAACGATATTTCTTAAGTAGGTATAAGAGAAATAGTGGAAAGAAAATGACGTAACAGAAAGTTGCAATATAAGCAAAAGTATGATACACAGTTAAGTCCGAACAGTCAATATCATAATCTGACCTAAGTTTATGGACACAGTGCAATTTATTAACATCGAGGCAAAATTTCTGGCAAGCTCTAGGATAAAGTTGGAAGACGGTTGTACATATTGGTGGATACGTCACGAAGAGGACAATAATTAGGTATGTCATCAACTTGGATACGAATCTCTGTTCATATTTTGTAATATAGGCCGTGGGATGCTGATATTTAAACCAGACTTTTTTTACCCAATACAAAACTGACGCAAAAAGTACACACAACAAAGGAAATGACATTCCAAAAATGAATTCAATTTTAGGATTGATGATAAGGTCTTCTTTGATGCATTGGGGTCTTACGAACAGTTTAAGGATATTTAATTCCAGATAGGATATAAATTCTCCTATGACATATAACTTTCCAACCCACTTGACCTCATTCAAAGATCTGAAAACCTCTCCCACTACTTGATAGAATCCTAGTAGTATTTTACCCCTTGCAAACAATATGTCTACTATAGATCGTTCGATTTTCGTTTTCGTCTTTTTTTGATACTTGTAATGCAGTAAAACGATGAGGTAAACACATACACATAACAATACAATTAAAGCGATCTCTACGAGGAATACTAGTGTACTTGGACAACGGATACAGTTATTCATGACGGAGTAAAATTGTTTTTCACACTGCGTGCAAAGCCATCCTCTGTATCCTCTTGTACAGCTTCCATTGATATTGTCCAACCTATTTTCGCAATTGCTTTGTCTTGGACATTTATGGACTCGAGGGATCTCCCCAATGTAAATGGTATGGTTTTCAATATAGCTAGAGTTTTCAATTTTTAGATTTGCTACAAAGTCCTTGTAGCTTTGCAAGCAGGTGCCATTGAAGTTCCAACTCCAAAAGTATCCTGGTTTTATGGTTCTAAAATCCTGTCCACTACAGTTGACCCCATCTTTTGCACACGGTTCACAAGGTCCAAATCGGTTATTGCGGGCGTAACCATCGATGCAAGGACACGCCCTAAACCCTGCATGAACTTTTTTGTTGGTCCCCTCAGGGCATACTATACAATCTTCTGCGGAAGTGGCTTTTTCCTTATTTGAGTATGTTCCGTTGGTACATTTTTTGCAGATCAATTCTCCGGGCTTTGAAGGAGTCACGCCAATATCGTCTTGATAAAACCCACCTTCATGGAGAATGGTAATCAGATAAGTATGTGTCAAGTCGTCGCCAAAATTTGATAAGGTATCAACTGCAATCTTGTAAAATTCTTATAAAAGTCCAGAATTCACAAGGTTAAGGTTAAGTAAACAAGAACTTGAGTCAATAATATCGATAAGTCTATCTTTATGTTAGAAAATTACCTCTTGAAGCTTTAACAGGATATTGAAATAATGAAAACAAAATTGAAGGCTATGATCGTAATAAAGTTGACATCATTAAAAGGAGATCTATTCGTCTACGTAACGCTTGTTGAGTGACCGTGTTAGGGGATTACAGTGATGCTCATTTAAAGGTTTAACTGGGACTGAATATTAGGCTCGGTACATTCATATTTTACACCTGCCTTTCTTCTTGTGCAAACTGTTTTACAAACCTTCCTACCCTTGAGAAAAAGCATCGAAGAATGCCTTATAAAACCTTACACATGACTTCATGTTTATTGTCTTGACTAAACTTAGTCTAATACAAGTTATAGCGGTTTTCATGCACAGTCTATTATTTCCATTTCTAAACGTTTTTACCTCCTACTAATTTATGAGTGATATGCTACAGGACGACAACGTCTTTCTCATTGACAAATTCAAAATATGGAAACAGTTGCTGTAATTGACTACTATGTTTGTTTCAGCATTTTCCATTCTGTAATCATGATGATCAACATAACATGAGTACCTCTTGGACAAGGAGAACAGCCGTCATTTCCGTTTCCATAGGTCCCTCGTTGACAAGCTTCACATTTGTATGTAAGATGGTCTATATAATTACATTGAAACCCTTCACTGCAGAAGTAGTTGACAACATTGAAATCGACATTAATTTCAGGAACGTAAGTTGGCGTCACACATTTTCTATTGGAGAGAATTGAGAATACAAAAATTAAGGGCGCTTAATTTTTAGAGGAAGTTACTTGGACAGTTGTATGTCAGTGTGTTTCTCTAACATTATTGCAGTAGTGTACGTAGGTCCTAGGAAAGAAGCTATTAGTATGACATAAGCTGACGGTGCTCCTTCGATAAAGGTGTCAATAAAATATTCATTGATGATTTGGAATATTGAACAGGGTGATTCTCTGCTCTTCTTTCAAAATCGTTGGCATGTGCCTCATTTTCATTAACATGTATGAATCTTATTAGACAACTGAAAATATTGTTTGCGTAACTTTTTATTTTTTTCATAAAGGTTCTCCTCTCTACTTTTAATATGTCATGATAATGTAACTTAACCTAATACATAAGTACTGGGGTAACAAAAGGACACTCGGAGGATCTGATGATGCTCAAAATACGTCGGGTGGCTACATATACACTATAACAAATAGGACCCTAACGCACTTCTGTATCTAAACACAATCACATTGCACCATCGATGTACTCACATTTGAGCTGAAACGTTTGGATTTATCTCATCAATTTTATCGCAACTCAAAAACCTGAAATACAAACACAAACCACCTATTAATAGCTACTGTGTACAATAAACATCCACAAATTGGCATACCAACGTTTCAACGTTATGCTTACAATTTATTTTCATGTGTTTAACATCACTCTGCACCAATATTACTTTCCATACTGGTGCTTATTTGATCTAAGGAAAATGTTCTTAAAAGACTGTCATGTTGGTACATGACAACAAGTAGCTCAATTTTTTTCGTGGTATTAGCCCATACCTCAAGGTTCTTTGTATAATTACATGCACTTGACGATTTATGTCATTAGATCTTTTGTGGTTGACACGCTAGTATTCTGTGTTCAGCATTCCAGTAGAGTCCTATCCTGGTAGATTATATACTATTTTCAAGCAGACTATAAGTAATACATTTGGAGGGGTGCAAGGGCAAGTGTCTCATTGGAAGTAGTCCGGGTCCTTACACAAATGAGACTTAGTTTTTTATATAGATGAAGTAAGGGCTTCAAAAAGTTGTTAAAACTCCAAACTTAACTAGTTTAAAGTAAGTACAAAACACTACCACTCCTCGTCATTGCATCTGACGGTCAATAAACGTTGCACTATCTCCTTTTTGTATTAATGAATAATTTCAATAGCACAACAACAATGATAAATGTGTGATCCTTTAATTATTTGGATATGGTTTACAAAGTAATCTTGATTTCACTCGATGTGCTTTGCAATATTCCTAATGTATAACGGTGATAACTTACAAGGTCGAATTATCGATAACTTTGGATACGGCTTTGTCTCCGATGCAAGAAATATTATTTCTGTAAAGGTGTCTATAAAAAATGCAATTTATGAAATCATTATGAAATTCGAAATAGATTTGTAGTCATCCCTTTCTAGAAAAATCTCGTAAAGGTTTTTTTTTTTTTTTTAAATAAAGGGTTACTATTACTGCTTTGATTCGTAAAATTAAAATAGTCATAATTGCCATTCATTCATCAAACATACTTTCCATAACTACCACTTATTCAAGAGTATAGAACCATGGAATTATTGTTTGAAGTTTTCAAGGCAGATAGTTCTTGAAAATGTAACACTTTCCATTTTTAAATCAAAGGTTCTGTTTCCAGAAAAGCATTACTGAAACATACTTCTAATCAGTAATTTGGGGAATTATATTAAGTGTATGAAAAGATGCATGCACTTCCGTACAAACTTATTCAAAAATGATAGTATTTACATTTGTGAAATATTTTGTCCTCGAAATGACTGATTCTTCAGTTCAGAGATGGCATTTCCAAACAGGTAGCTGAAACCAAAATAGATTTCAACACTGAAATTATAAGTACTTTACGTTTCTTTGAAAGTTATTAATGTTAATCAATTCAAGATAGATTCTAATTCTTACGACGTAAATAGGTAGTATTTGTGAAACGACGTCAAATCTTTAACATAATATTACTTCAAAATTAGCACAGTGCTGCTGCAATTAGCATCAAAGAATACTTCATTATTCAAGCACTTTTTAATGTATCCTTCTATTATAAAGGACAACTGAGCTCTGGAAAGCGTTCTCACAAAGCGTTATTAAAATGTTTCAAATTCAAAACTCAGATTCTATAAAAAAAGAAAAGTGCCCCTGTTATGAGACAATGTGATTAGGGGCCTAAAATTCTTTTCGATTAATGTTGGTTTAAGTTAAGTCAAATCAGAATGAAAGAAACCATGACTTTTATTTTTTTTTTATTTTAGTAATGCATATACCTGTTTCATGTAGCTCACGAAATTGCTTTTCATACTGCACACTGCAGTTATCATTACTTCGGTGCTTCACATTTCATGCAACTTGATATTTTGCAATGAACATACAATAGTCAATGGTAGTAATTAGATACCATTTGAATTTAAGCATATTGGATATTAGCTTTGAAAAAAGACTGCCTATCACTTTTAACCACAATTCACGACCAACAAGTTTAAGAACAATAATGCTATGGTAGTTGAATAATTTTTACTTTCATAAAATTAATGTCCTGACCATGAAATATTTTATCGGCCAGGGAAAGGATCTTGTTATAGAATAAACATTCAAATGTAAGTATACTGGATATTAGCTATGTGGGGAGACTGCCTATAACAGTTTTTTTAATCACTTTTAGACAAAATTTAAGATCAACTACTTTTAGATTTCCAAAGAAGGACACTGAGTGTTATGGTTCGTAATTCATACAGGAATTTCTGTAATCACAAGCAAAGATGATTTTTACTTACATAAAATTGATGCCTTGACCATTAAATACATCATCGGCCAGAAACTGGATCTTGTTATAGAATAAACATCTAAGAAAAAAGTAAAACCAAGTAAAAGTTAGGATCTAATGTTTTGCTCCTATGCCGTGACATCACAACAATTTTTTTTTTGAATAATAGTTGGTAAAATAGACTAGTTTCAGACTGCAACAAACACACAACTTTGAAAAGTGTTGGTAAGTATTTGTTTTTCTTTATGGTATTATCATAATCTGGTTGAAACACTACTTACTTAAAGTGCTGCATGTTTTTTTGCATTTAGCTTACATTAATAAAATAAAAACAAAAACAATATTTTCATGCCCACATTGTTTTAAGCCGAGGAAGATTCTTAAAAATCTCAGCCGGAATTGAATATAAATTATTCCTTTGCAACAAAAGTACTTCGAGATGATGTGGTTTATATTCTCTTTGGAAGATGTTGGCGGGTAAAACCGTTAGGAAATTGCTAGACAGATCCCTGTAACAAAAAACACAAAAACGCATTTTTTTTACCTGAGAAAACTTCTTGGCATTTAAGCTATTTGTCTCCAAGTAGGCGTAACACATTCAAAGTGATGACAAGTAAATTGTTTTCCATTTCAGTTCAAATGCACTCATTGAATCAGGACAATGAACATGGTAATGAGTGTGTGGCTAAAAAGATATAAATCTGATTTTTGTAAAGGACTTTCAAACCTATCTGGTCCAATATGTAAATACTCACAAAGTTCCAGTTAGATTAAATTTAGAGAAAATATCCCCTGGTAATCTTGAAAGTTTGTTTCGAGACAAATACCTGTGGTAATAGAAATTAGTATACCCATTATTGAAAAAGAAATGTTTCACAACAAATACAAAATTATCTCCCTAAAGTAACCAACGGTGCCTCAATCTTTGTAGCTAACTCTTTTTTATTTGTTTAATAACTGTACCTATGCGTGTTAGTTCTGGTAGAATAAGTAACAAGTATTTGTCACATTTTAATTTATATAACATTATATGGCAACACGTTTGAATTCCTATATTGTACGTAAAAAACTGACAAGGATTTTTACGTACTTTCCGATCATTACACAATACTCCCATTTTTTCACCATACTGCAGCACAGTTCTGAGTACATGTTTTTTTTTTTACGTGTGATTGTTAGTGGTACCATTATACAAATAACAATCTTAAATGGTTTGTAACTACCAGGACCTGACTCCGTTCCATACCCATCCTCATCAGCGATACTCAAGCATGCAGAAAAACGTCCATTTTAAAATCGCATGGTGCATGAAGCAAAACTTTTGTTTTTATCTCTTAAAATTTTCACAGAATTAAAGAGACGGGTTTGTTTATAATTGGAATAGCTCAGTTTAGGTGAAAGTAAAATCCTCCCTTCTTTACCAGAATCTAAATGTAACGTTTACTTTGATAATTTTCCGATGCAACAAAAGTGAATCTTTTTTAGGCAACAATCTGCAAAAAACCTTTTGGAAGATACTGGATGCTGTTTCTTTGTCGCCAAACTTCTTTCTACATTTTTGGACGATTTTGGGAGTTTCCAGGCGGGCTTAGGACAATGTATAAGGTTGTGTAGAAAGGAATATTTCTTTTGCCGATGGTTCCACTTTAGCAAATGAAGATATGCATGTCTTTATAATCGCCACTTACAGCTGAAGGACAAATTCAGTTTTTTCGTCCATAAAACACGGCAACCTTCAATCTTGCTCATTAGCCTGCCAATTAATTACCGAAGACTTGGAACCTACTGTCATTGTGCTTGGTGCTCAGCGTAAGCAATGGTGTAGGGAAAACAAGCCAGTGATCCACAACTGGAAAAAGGCCGTGGCCGGCTCGACTTAAACCAATTGGTTAGAAACTGGGCCGTAAAACCTCATCTAACTAACTATACAAATAAGACCTGCAGAAGAGGAAGATCAGTTGTAATGTGTAGTCAGACCGACTGCATGGTCAAGTGGTCAGAGTATCCGACTATTATTATCCATTCTTAGTAGGCCTATACTATTTAAAAATCTCCTTTCACATACCGCATAGCAATGCCTAGGAATAAAAAAACTGATCATGAAATGGCCAAAAATGTGCCGAAAAATCACCTTTTTGACCAACTTGAGTGAGTGAAGCCCGATATGCAAAAATACTAACTTAGTTTAAACACATACAAGGATCTTTTGTGAGATAACGTGACATTCTGGTCATCTCTAATAATATTCAAGCAAATGTATAAACGAGTTCATTCAATGTACCGACAAATCATTTAGGGACTAAAAATAGGGGCACTTCCCCAACTCCCCCGTTGGGTACAACTTGCACTACTTAGCTTTAAGAAAAGAAAATGAGAAAAGAAGATGGTGTTAAGAGTGCGCATATCTCGCCAAAATCTTGGGTTAGCAATGAAGAATTTGCCTTTTTTGAAATAAGAATCAGTGGGTAATTATCGCACTTTATTCAACCAACTTTGGGCTCTGCAAAGGGGAAAGGACTCCCGAAAGGGGACCGGTCTTCCCTGATTGGAGGCCGTCCCCCTCCCCTACCCAATAGGAAAATGTGCATCAAAAACTTCAATGGCACTTACAATGTACCGTTAAAATAATTTTTTACCGTCGAAGATACACTTATAAACTGTTTTCTTAAGTTCTTATGTGAGTAGGTAGTACATGTACATCCAAAATCTTTGTGGAGGAGCATGCAAGCTTATACATATCCAGTTACTTAGGTAGCTGATTCTTAAAGACTATTACTGTAGTGCTCATATGGCTGTTCCTGCTAACTAAGAGGGCCAACCCAGACAGATTGAGAAACAGACGTCTTGCAAGTCCAGGGAGTAGGGCTAGCCAATGAAAATATTATCCTGAAGTAGTTGGAATCCGTACCTCCGTACCTAATGTTAAAAGAAATCCCTAATTACTCCCAGGACTAAAGCCGAAAATAAAATCATAAAATTGAAAACTTCATTAAAAAAACAGAGGGCCGCTTACAACGGCTTTTAAGGACAAGACAGCGTGACTCTTTCTTACAGACGACTTTGATTTACCAGGTAATTAACATAGTCATGCACGAGTGACCAGCGGCGTACGCAGGATTTGTCTAAAGGGGGGGGGCATGCAGTTCCGATTTTCCCGAAGACCTTTTTTTTTTTCTTTTTTGCACTTCATTCCTTGAAGACCGACTTCCGTTGACATACTTCTTTCACGATCCGAATTCTCCGAAGACCTTTTTTTTCTGAATATTTAGGTGTCCTTACATGCATTGTTGTGCCAAATATGCTACATTTTGAAGTAGAGTTTGTGTTAAAAAAAAACTACGTATTTTTAGGAAATAACAAAATGGCATCCGTGAGGGAGGGGCGCATGGCCCAATGAACCCCCCCCGTGTACGCCACTGCGAGTGACCAAAACTGCTTTGTGTGTAAGCCGAAGAATGACACAAACAATTAGTTCTGCGCAGGATAATAGTTACCTAAATAAGGCAATTGTGATCTATCGATCATATTAACTCCTAGCCAGGTTGAAGGGACAGGGAGATTTCCAGTTTATTGTTAATCCGTGTCGACATTTTTACGACCTTTTAATATTTCTCATTACCAAATTGGATTTCTTGCACAGACAAAGGAATTGCGGGTGATCCATTGAGGATGTTCTGAAAGAATCATACAATAAAAGCATGGATTACTGCTTCTGCTAACAAAACATCCATCAAAATTATTTCACACCCTCAGATGGTAAACAAGGTCCAGTTACCTCCGTTGGGAATTATGTTAACAACATCAGCATGCAGTATATGGTGGTATAGCTAAAGACAAAATGAAGTAAATTTCCACGAATCATTGTTCCCAGCGTCAAGCATCGCCCCCTGCCCCCTCTTGCCCCACCATTTGTTTTTAAACATCTTATCAAGCATTTGCAGAGGACATGGGATGATATTTGAAAGATTTAACGGATCTCTCAAGCTTAGATTTTGGGGGTTTTAAGCAATCGGTAAGTTTGTGGTAGGCCTACTGGATATTAGCAAATATTTCAACCTCTGATTTGAAAATTTCTGGTAAGAGCTGTATAGGTAAATTAAATGGACTTCGAGAACCCTTACACAGGTCTACCATGGAAAATTTCCCCTCATCTCAGTAAATTCCGCCCTTCTTCCTAAAGTGTTCATTAGCTACAGCCAGGAAGGTCAATATAATAACCCTTAATTTCCAAAGAAATTTTTTGTGGTAATGACTGGCCAAACTCTACCGACGTCAACATTATCAGTCTATTTTTCTAACTGATCACATTCTTTTGCCTCATTTTTTGGCATCCTGTCTTTTTCAGATGGGTCTAATAATTACGTAGATTTGATGCTGATGTGTTAATTACTTACCATAAAGCGCCTTCTTTAGCAATTACTTGTAAAACGTAAAACATTGTTTTGGAGAAGATCTGGTTTATCGTCAGATCTCTATGTAATAACCATCTGAGTCACCTGGCATGCCCTGAGCTGAATGACCATAATAAACTTCTCATTAGATACACCCTCGGTGTTTCGGACGACCATCAAAGTTATACCTACGGACATGCAGACCTGGATATTATGAATCCTATGCTATCACATACCAAAGACTTCGAAAATGGAACCTACTGTCATTGTGCTTGGTGCTCAGCATAAGCAATGGAGTAGGAAAATAAGCCAGTGAGCCACAACTGGAAAAAAGGCAGTGGCCGGCCCGACTTAAACCATTTGGTTAGAAACTGAGATGTAAAACCTCATCTCACTAACTAACCTATGCTACCACATGGATAAGACTAAGCAGGAAAACTGTCCTTGACAATGTCTCTTCGTAGGACGATTTTGGAAGCGAGTAAAAATTGTGAAATTCTTGAGTTTGTCGAACTTTTAACTGGATAAAATCAAAACAATATCTACAATGCTAATAAAAACACATATATAACTGTAGATAGTTTACTCACAACCAATGAATGTTTATAAGTCCACAAAACGTTGTTCCATTCATGGTCTTGATGATATTCGACGAAAAAGATCTACTCGTTTCAAAGGAAAGATAAAACATGCATTGAATTGTATTATTATTTTGGTATTATTAAGTAAACTAGTCACAGAAATTTCATGAGTACGCGTCTATTGAATATATCAGCACTAAATTCAGCGATTCAGAGATTCAACTAATGCATGTACTTATTTCATTTAAAAACGTGATTTAAAGCAATGTATTAAACTGTCAATGGTGACAGACTCTATAAGAGCGTTCGTTGTTAAAACCACTGATGTGGAGCCGTTGTGTGTCTCAAGTGCATTGGTGATGTTCTACTGTATTATTTCCAAGATTATATACAAATACAGGTAAATTGCTTTTCAATAAATACTGTTAAATGGTTGCAGAACTTTCATAAACAATTTAATAAAATGCGAAACCGCTTTGGATACTAGCAGCAGTGTCACCCGATCAATTCATGTGGATTGTGCCTTAAATTGAAATGTTAAACTCACAGTGATTTCATCCTGCCGGATCTGCTAAACAGAGAGTCTGGAATTGCACTGATGTTATTGTGAGACAAGTCGCTAACGAACAAAATTTGATCGAAACATGAAATAAAGTACTTCTTAATAAACCTTTAAGTTATCATGCTGCAAGAACGTAGTCTTCAAACGACAGGAACACTGCAGGAGAACGTAGACATTCATACTTCTCACTAACACATTTGCTAAAGTGTATACAGGCGGTCCATTTAACTTTGTCTGTTCCTTCTATGATCTCGTGGCAAAATACACAGGTTTTTTTTTTTTTTTTTTTTTTTTGTTAACGTTTGTTATCGTTCTGTTGTTTTACATTATTGATAAAGTTTATTTGACACTGAATGTTTTTTTAAAGTTTGCACTATATATGACAACACTCAAACCAATGTTATTTTTTGTAAGGTTTAATATATCTTTTTGTTCATTTTCACTGCTACCCCTCTAAAAAAAGTTTATCATAAACAAAATACTTGGCAGCAAACACAAATGATAACGTTAAAAATTTCAGCGAAGTAAAGCATAACAAAGTGAAACTTGTTTTTTGTTTCTTTTTAATAATCTTGCACCCCGAACAAATTTAGGAAACTTTGTCTTCATAAAGAGCTTCCCGCTTGCGTAATCAGAAGTACAAAAACGTGTCCACTTCAAATATTGTATTATCAGCTAGAAGTGACGTATGTGAATACATTTTCGTTTGATGAAAGTTTAATTTTGACAAATTAAGCAAAAGAGGGAGAGCAAGCCCTGCCCTTAGATCCATTCCAGGACACTTTAACACAGACCACATCTTATAATTCGTGTGTTAGGAGCGTAGCTCACCTTCAAGATATTTGGTACCTACAACAATGCAGCCTGGTCGAAATTTGTAAGTTAAACGGATAAGTAACCTTTTTGGCCCGAAATGGTTTGTATCGAAGCTACCTAATCGTGCACAAAAGCTATTGCCTATCATACACAGTACTTTTAAGGACGTTAATATATATATATATGTATATACATACATACATATATATATTTATAAATGCAAGGTAGAAACAAACAGAGGACACACGGCATACTGTAAAACGATCCAAAGTAAATTTCAATTTCAGGACATAAAAAGTAGATCGTGTCAATCTTCAAAGCAATAAAGATGTTAAAAGTTGGTAAAACGGTCAAAATGTAAGACTTTCAAAACTTTAAAGTACAAAGGCAATAAAAATCAGAAAACACGAAGTTTCGGAAAGATACACCTTCCTTGTTCACGTGCTAGACTTAAATATATATATATATATATATTCCAGCTTCACAGTTTTTCACTATATATATATTTACTCTGCAGAATTACTATCACAAAAGCAAACAATGCATAAAGCAATACTTACAGATCATACAAGTTTTGAAGAGGAGCTGCCATATTTTCATATAACTTTTGAAGATTATTGTTCGACAAAGTTCTAAACAAAAGTGGGTACAAAGTAATGCTGCTTATATACGGGTGGTTCTTGGATGTTATCATGATGGAAGCATAATTCAAAATATGAGACATCTGTAGAAGTAGTTTTATGTTCTCACTTGATGAAGTAAAAGTAAGAGTAAGGTTAGGGTTTAAAAACACAGTCATGTAATACAATTTTTTTGTTTTCAAACTGGACTATTTCAATAACGTTTGGCCTTAACAGTTAAAATTTAAAATAGTTAACGATATTCTCAACGCATGGAAGATGTTTATTGCACAATATTTTTGAGGGAGATACATCTGCATTGAGAAGTCATTGGTAGCTGATAAAATCGTTACCGATTTCACTGAATATTACACGGCTGTAATCAAACAGGTATGCTTTAGTGTATTTCAGTGGCGTAACCAGACTTTTCCATGGGGAGGGGACTGATGGGGCAAAGGATGAGGGGCAAGTAATAATGACACTATCTAAGCGGAACACCCCCATTGCTTGGCGCTTAGCGTAGAGAAAATAGAGAAAATGTTTTGATAAAAATGCCTCTCATATTGCAGGAAATAGCACTTCCCAGTCTCTCTGGCTTTGTGAGATTCAGCTAAGTACTCGTTATTTTTGTCTAAGCTCTTATACAATTTTTGCCCAACATTTTTTTCACCTTTGAATTTCATTCGGTGGGGCAAGCAGGGGGGCCAGTCCCCTGTCTCCTCCCCCTGGTTACGCCACTGGTGAATTCCTATCCAAAAGGTAAGCTTTTGCGGACTTTCGTGACATGTGAATTTATTGACTTTGAGTAATGTTCGGTATTCGCTACTATACCTTAAAAATCTATATCATCTTCCATTTAATTTCATCATATGGATACTAACAGTTATGCGTTCTACTCAAATTTTAACCTTGTGTAAAAGCTTACAGTTGTACAAGATATCTATGTGAACGAAATTCCTCTTTAATATCCTTTATTTCGTTACCATCTAAAAGGCTGAAATTGCAAAAAGAAAATAGTTATTGTTAGTCCATAAAAAACATTCTTAACTGTATTCTGTTTCAACTGTTTCATATCAATTGAAATATCAATCGCGTGAGTAGCTTATTTTTCCATAGAAGGACCACTGGGCCATTATTAACTTCCTGCAATCGTTTTGCACAAATTTTATATATAGTTGGCTGTGCTGTTTTCTTTTTAAACGGTTTTAGTTAGCTGTAAGTACGGTGTGATTCATGTTGTAGCAAAAGCGTCAACTAACCCCTTCCAACTCATATTCACGTTTTTGTTCATGAAAATACAACTAACATACGAACTACGATTCGGTTCTTAACTCTTATTATGGTTCAAAGACATTTGCATAGAGCTAATGATAAGTTCTGTCATCGGACAGAATGTTATTTTGGTTCTTTTTAAATTCGATACCTTTTTAATCTAAATGTAAAGTCATTTTACAAAACTTTCAAAATTACTCAGAAAAAAAAAACAAAATATCACTACAGTAACTTACACTGATATGAGATGATGAATTCCCCTTAAAAATTTCTCTGGTAACTCAACCAACTTATTATTAGACATTCTTCTGCAAAGAGAATGATACTATGTGCAAGATTAACGAGAAAGAAATATAGTTTTAAGTCATTGTTCTTTTAAAGATTATATAAGATGCATAACCGAATTTGCCATGCCACAATGGAACGCTTCCTTCGTGTTCCCACTCAATGCAGTTTTTAAAAGGTTTGTTGTCTGTTATCCTGGTACAACAAAGGTTTTTAAAATTGTATCAAAATGAGAAACGACAATCCAACTTATTACAGCCGGTTTTCACACAAAGTATAACACCTACTTCACCTCAATTGAAGAAAATAATGAAAGGGATTAGAAAAGGGGTCGTACCAAATTTTGATATATTAAAAGGATACTTATGCTGAGCATTTTAGTAAACTTTGAATTAAAATATGATGATGTTTGGTTCTCAAGATATTAGCAGTTAAAGTTATCGCACTTTCAATACAAGGTGAAATTGAAGTAAACATATAATGTCAAAGCCTTGCATTAATGGCAGGCTTTTGTTTTGCTCTAAACTTTACAACCAATTTGCTCTTCCACAACCCCATGTTGTCGGGATGTTATTGCATAAGAGGCATGGAAATTTCATAAACTTCACATTCCCCATAGAGAGTTCCTATCCGGGGCAATTTCTTTTAACTTCAATGTCAACACAACAGACTGATAAACAAACTAACAAAGCGTTTCTGATCATTTTGAGGAAGTAATATAACCCCTGCTTGCCTTTAGCCGACTTTGGGTCACATACGTAGTAATCTCGTTTGCTGGTATCTCAAATACTACATGTTTGGTTTGAATGGAAGTTTCAACCAAATTGCGAATTATTTTTGGCTTAAACCCTTCCTTCAAATGAAAGATAGAGAAATATTAAGTTTACCTACTGGAAATGATTCGGTGGCAACTTAAGGGCCCTGAAAAATTTGGTGGCCAGACGATCTGTGTTAAACTTCATTACATGACTGTTTTCAACTTTGAAGTTGTAAAATTAGCTATATTGCAAGTAGTTGAGTCGTCAGGATTTTGGAATAAGTGGGGGACATGCTCCTTCCCGTCCTTCACCCTGTTGACGTTCCTGGTTACTACAATGCAAATCGACCCATTTCATGTACAACAAACAACTACTTACATGTATTTGACTCCGGTTGGAAATTTAAACTCCTCCGACAGCTGAGTAATACTGTTGCTACTAACGTAGCTTTTGAAGGTGAATACAAAAGGTAACGTTAGTTTGTTTCGGGATGGCGACTACTACCAAAATGACTTACTTTACTCTTAAAATCTTTGCACATCACATAAATATCCTAATTTCAACAACACTATTAAGATGTATGTGTTAAACCTTTAAGAGGAATCGATCTATACGATTCTCGTGTTAAATCTTCTATCAAAATAAGTGGGTGGGAAAGGCTGCGACATAGGCCTACGTACTGTTTCATGTGACTGTGCTGAGCTGATTGTGCCTTTAACTTTTTTGTAAATATCCGACCATGATAATAACACCAGCCAATACTTAATTAACATGCAATATCGTACTTACAAATATTGCATGTTTGGTAGACCCACGATAAGAATTGGGAAAGATGTTCTAACTGGTTATGTTCCAAGTACCTGAGAGAAAAGTTACATATCACAGGATTATGATCAGTCGCTATAGCATGTAATCTTTCATCAAGAGACTGAAGATAATTTGAAAACTGTTACCAAATGTATGATAGTAGACATATCCAACTCAGCTAATAGGAGTAAGATTCTCTAGTATCTTGTGAACTTTGCATGAAAGTTTTACCTAAACAAATAGTTATTCTCTGAATACTTTCAACTTAAGTCATAGAAAACAGCACAACTACGAACCAGGCTGACATGCTAGTATGGATCCGCATTATCCATTAATATACTAAAAAAAATAATACACTAAATTGCTCCCAAATGGTCAAATTAGGCCTACCTCTTTTTAACCTGTAAGCAATCATTCATAGCTAACTACAACGTTTTTAAAATGTCTGTTATCCGCTTGTAAGTATGTTATTGACTTACCTCATAGTGGTTAATCTTTGTGTACACTACGATAAATCACTTTGGCGATGTAAATCGTGTTATTTAATGCGTGTGCCAGGTATTTACCTTAATAAATGGTTTGCGGAATTAAGGTTCCTAGTGCAATTTATATCAATTAGTACTTAGACGGTTAAAAGAAAGGCTACAATACTTAGTTTAATACTTTCCTGCTACATCAAAGCAATGATACGTGATGATTTTTAGCTCCATGTGTTCATTCTTCCGCATCAGACGAATCCATTAAAGTCACTTTTTTCCAGATTTTTATCATATTCATTAGGGTACGCTTCAAACATGTTCAAATACTATTTGCTTTTAATTAGCTAGTTGTCCATACTACTCACAGATGCTTCAGTTTTCTTGTGGTCTTGAAAATATCATTTGGTAAAGATGTTAACTTGTTGTTTGTTAGGTTCCTGAGAGAGCAATAATACATGATGCACAGTTTCTTAACGAATCAGTTTTGTGTCCATCCGTATTTTGTTTTATTTACGTTGATCACTACAATTCTACTAGTGTTCTGTCCTGAATACTATTAAGCTACAAAATCAAGCCACTAGGCAAGCTTTTCCATTTTCAAATTGCTACATTTGAAAATCTATAATACTAGTATAAAACTGAATTTTACCAGTCTTTACTTTACAACCTAAATGAAATACTTACAATAGGTGCAACTCCCTTAATGTGGCAAACGTATTTACAGATAGTGAGTGAAGACTGTTGCCTGATAGGTCCCTGTAAAAAAAGGGGAAGCTGTGTCCATAAAAGCCCTATTTATGAAATTTGTCAGAAGAAGTCTAGGTGGTTGAGACTTGGGGGCCAAAACGGTTCTTTATGTCTCTTTTTTTTTCGTTTCATTTTAAATCTTAGTTTGATAAGATTTGATAAAATTTGATAAGATCAGAACAAGAAACACGGACCATGAGAGTATTTCATATGCAAATGCATAGACCGACATTAAACGACGGCTATCGGGAAAATTGGCTTGAGAAGTTTATGATGAAAAGGATTAACCTTTTCAGCTGAGAGTTTACCAACTACAAGTGTAAAACGTATACTTACAGGTCTCGTAATTTCCTAGTATTTGTAAATATTTTCTCGGGTAAGTCATAAACTTTGTTGTTCCTTATGCTTCTGTTGATTCAAAAATATGAAAATCACTTGAATCAAACCAATCTGATTTTTCATTTTCAAAGTTTAGCAAACACATTTCAATTTAATCCCAGCTAACAAGTTAAAAAAATTTAACAGCTACCATCACCGGCTAGCGTATCCAGGCTTACTATTTAAAATGTTAGAAACTGAAAATTTTGAAACTGTTAAATTTTTCACTATTTTATTTCTCTCTAAAATCAAAGCTAAACACCTTAAAAATTTTTTTGCAGATATTGCAAAGAAACAATAAACAAGATACTATTGACGAACTGTTTCTATTTTAATACCAGGACTATGAAATCAAATGTTTCTGATAGAAATTGAAAAGCCCCCAGTAGTTATCCGTCAAGGGAAAAGAAAAAACGAGGCCCTCCTCTAGCTCCAGTGATAAAGACAAACGATTGTCATTTTAATCGTTACTACTTTAAGAAATACGTTAGGTGCGTGCTTTGCTTCATATGATTTAATGAATAGACTGGCGTAGGTCCGCTGAAAAATTATAATTTTATATAATATATAACTTTTTTTTTGCTTACAAAGTCCTTAGAGATTCCAGTTCAAGAAAAAGTTTCTCATCTAGTGCTTCAAGTTGATTTCCATCTAGGGTCCTTAAAATGAAGGGAAATATACACTGTGCCAAATTTGTTATTGAATCTTTTTTAATATTCACGTACGGATGGAGTTGGATCATATGACTTTTGTTGTTGGAAAGTCATCACTCATTGTCTATCATCAGCCTGCTTATGAGCTTATCAATACAGGGCATAAATCATTCACATTCCACTTTTTTGTTTTTGCTCTTACAGCTAACGTGTTAATACTTTTCTGATAATAAATTGTAAACCATTAAACAATCACTTGCACTGCTGTGTTCGCATTTCGTCCCAAAAATATCAATAGTCTGCCTAATATTTTCAATCTAAAAGTGTTTGTGTTTTATATATTTGCTCAACAGGACATTAGTCTTTTATTATTTTACTAACTTACAGTTCAATAAGGTTTTTCAGAGAACTGAAAATATCGGCAGGTAGATGGGTCAGACGATTTTCATTCAAGTATCTGCATAGTGTAATTATAGGAATGAAAATATTGAAAAAAGGGTTTGATTTTGTTTCATGCTGGATGACAATAAAAGTTCTGATTCGTAAATATGAATAGTTCAAGGATCATAAAGAGTTACTTTCAATCATGTTGCCTTGTGTACATTTCACTTCATACTACTCACAGTAACCTTTGCAAGATATTGTGCACCTTTTGGCAATTTAAGCCACATCCACAACATTATTTAGACCATCTATTCGAAAGCATTTTCTTTTCTCCTGATAAAAGCAACATAGATCGCTATCTTACCAATTGCAGGCTATGGAGCAAACGAATCATACAGAGAATTGACATTCCATAGCGATTTTCTTACTCAGTATTGACATGAATTAATTTACTGATGTTAGTTACGTAGTAAGTTAAAAAAATATTTAAAATACACACAATTTTGTCAACCGTGACAAAGTATCAAAGATGTGGCTCTGAAGAGTGCTAATCTTGTTTTTGGTCAGCAACCTGATTTAAAAAAGAAAATTTAAGTGTATACTTAATAATAATTTTGCTTACGCAAAAATTTGTTGAGGTCCTCTAAAATAAATAAAAACGGAACCTCAAAACTCTTATATTGTGTTTTTTGTTTTTATGTGCTATTGACAACAATTTTTTTTATCGTGTTCCCATAGGTGCTTTGCCATCGTCAATAAAGGAAGCTGATCTCCATAGTCCTTAGTCACCTCACAAATGTCAATTGATTTAATGGTGACATGTTTTTTGTTTGACATTGTATTTCCTTCTATTTTTTTGTCTTTTTCTACAAAAAAATCATAAACAGAAAACATATGGTCTATGTTCAGTTAAGCTTTATGGCAATGCATGAGTCAGAAAAGGTTTTGGACATGCATTAACGAAAATAAAGATCAACATTTGCTGTCCAGAAACTAAGTTTAATGATCCGAAATAAGCCAGCTATAGAATCTTGGGCAAACTTTTTATAAGCAAGGGTAGACTCTGTTTATTAAATTGACAAAATAACGATGTATAAATAAAAACATTAGTACTCACAATACTGTCAAGTTTTCAAGCCACCGTATCTTTTCCTTGTCAAAAGTTGTGATATTCCGTTTGTAGAACGACCTGAGACAATTTCAACAATAATTTTGACACTACAATTTAAGTTTGGTAAACAATTACCAAGCAACAACCTGAAACCTTCTCTTTAACAGGGGGAGTTGATTTACTGTGTGTTCACTTCTCTGACGGATTTGTAAACAACAGACCAGAGTAATGCATGGGATTACAACGTTTACAACGTTCCATAGCTCATAATTGAACGAGGCACTAATTTTACACATATTCTGGTTGAGTGTTAGAAAAATTTAGTTTATATGTTACGTCACACAATCTGGTAGCTATTAAACAAAGCTTCCATTCTTGCCTGCCCAAGAGTTTGTCCTCCTTAATATCACTGACTGAGCTGTGATCAGATGGTATCTACTCGGTGAAACGGGAAACTGCTACTTAATTGAAGGGAACGGGATGGAAGCTTCCAGGCTATTTCTTTCCGAAGAATGATATTAGACATTTCCTGTAACCGAGTTGTGGCAATGTGCACACTCATTAAAACAAGGCACGTGCCCCCCACGTTTTTATTTTAAATATTATTTCCTTCACTTCCCTATTATATCGATTGGAGCAAAGATGTAGTTGTAATTGTTTTTTTCATGTTATTCCCATACACCCACTGACTAGGGAATATTTTTAATTTAGTTCGGCAGTAAGCTTTAGCGACAATGTTGAGTTTTATTCATCAACTATAAGTCCACCTGTGCTTAAATTGAAATCTGTTTTACGACACATTTCCTTTTCATTACTAACTTCAGCTTACGGAGCAAAGCAATCACTTACAAAAATATCATGTTTTATGCTATTCAGAAAAAAAAGATATTGCACCAAAAAGACATGCAGTTTTGACAAAACCACACTCTCTGGGCATGGTAGAAGATGGGAAAAGCAGCTTATTATGAATTCTATCCCACAATAAGCGTATAGCCATTACCCGTTCAGCTAAAGTGCTCATATTTCTCGCTGCTCTAGTACCTGCCGTTAAATAGCTAAGAAAAAAAGCATTTAAGGTGACTTAAAGAAAGCGCGACAAATTAATCGTCTTTATGTGTAAAGGTTGTGTCGGTCTTTGACAATACTTAGTATGTAAGGTGAGTGAACAATCGCTGGTCATCCCGAGTAAATTATGTACTTAATATAAAATTAAAACATGTAGTTTTCTGTTAATATATGATCAAATTTTGTGTTGTACCAACGCTTTTTCGAAAAATAAATCTTTTCAAAGGAAAAATATTTGATATGCTCGGGGTTACCAGCAGGACATATTCCATGTAGCAAATTGCAGTATGAATGAAGGTAGGGAAAACAAGTTCATATGATGGTGGCAATAATTCACACCATGCAATATACGTTTAACTTATCATAACATACACTTTTTTCCAACCTCATTGCCGTCATAAAATCAGTGACCATTAGGTTATAGGAAGCTAAAGGAGATGACACTGTTTGTGGGAGAACTTCATCGGAGTCAACAGACGGGGGGACATTCATGTCCCACTACCATTAAAAGTGTAGGTGATTGTACTACCTACTTTTTTCCCAAAACCCTTTCTAAAGTAGAATTCACATGTTTTATTCCATGGCTTGCAATACAGCTGATTCATGAATTTTATCTCAAAAATGGTTAAAACAGCCATTCAACAGTTTAAGAGATTTGAACTTTGGAAAATGTCGCATTTTACAACACAGATTATCTTGAGTGCACGTTTCTCAGAAGCCTGTTGTGTGTCCCAGGTCCCTCGCTTGGAGGGTTTCGCTATTCATGAAATAGTACTGCTAATGGTTATTTCTACCTGCTAGCATTTGAGAAGCTGTTCAAGCTTCTTTCTTTAAGTCCAAGTTGTCGCAAGTTTAATGTCTAGACGACTAAGCATATTGTAACTGAAGAAAACAGTTATTAAGTGGCAGCAAGAAATTTTCAATACTTACAAAGCAGTTACGTTGCGTGGAATATTTTCAGGAATTTCTTTCGAGTTGGTGATATTGCATAGAACGACAAAACAGCTCACAGCTTCGCTGTCTGCAATACAAGTGCAAACACCGTTTTTCCCACAAGCCTCTGCGCCTGTAGAACCAAAAGGTGTGATTTTTGATTACTAAATAGTCATGGATCATGTTGGACTATACTTCAAAAGCATGCCACATACAGCTAAGTTGTATGTCTCATTATCATTCAGTTTGCATCCTACATTGTAAATGACGGGACTTTTGCCTCAATCCTACCTACAGTAGGAATGCCAACACCTTGATCAGAGAAACCAAATGTACTTGAGTAATGTATTGCATTTCAAATTGCATATACATACAGGTTCCCTACAAAACTCAGTGCCGTGTTTTGTGTTTCATCATTTTAAAATAGAATAAAATTAGGTAGCCTTCATCTTGTAGTTCAAAACAAAAGCAACTTAAATGCATTCTCAGCGGTACTGTTTTAAGGACAATTGAAATCTCTGTTCAATAACTCATACTTTCAGTAAACTGTGCAGAAGAAAATGTTCGTTAATGTACAAATAATATATCTAAATAATTGCAAGAAAAATGTGTATTTTAGGCCGTTTTCTTATTCTCTAGCCGAATATAAGTGAAATATCGATGTTAATTCTAAGAAATATATAGCCATGCATTTTTATAGAGAGTGTAGAGAGATATGCTATAGGTTGTGCTTGCCTAACAAAGTTCGTAAGCATTCACATAATTAATAGTGTAAGAGGGCTATTAACACCTAATAACAAAGTAAAATTTCTTATTCATGACAGGTATTTCCAATTACGCTCTCTGACCCTACCTGGCAGAGGCAACTAGGGGAAGGAAGATTAGGCCACCTTATTGGCTGGTTTGGTTTTCTCCTCATAATTATTGTATTCAGGTGTAGCGCAGATTTGCAGTGTGCCATGCAAGGTGGATTTTAAACAA
>WURT03038451.1:0-33878 GCA_009936505.3 Holothuria glaberrima
ACAACAACGTTAACATAAGCAGTAAGCAACAACCTTCAGGTAGTCTTTTTCTTTTTCAAATACCAGTTACCTGAAGAACAGAAAAGTTCAAAAAATGGAGGGAAACCAACCAGATTGTAACTTCTTTCACTGAAGGATATACTACACTTTACTTTTTAACCTCATCCAACTAACTTTTGATTTTATGCTTTTGAGAGGGAGCCTCCACAAACTGCCTCCTTTATCTTTGCTGAGTGCCATAGCTTTCTTCACAGCTTTCTCTCCTGGTGTTTTGTTTTTCTTAAAGTAGATGCTAAAGAGGAGCTTTACTTCATCTAATTCTGCATCTGTCCACTTGTGTCTTGATTTGTTTGTCCGTGGTTTGCGTTTCTTACAGTCAGCCTCAACTGTAACAGAAAGATATAGCCAGCTTAAAAAAAGTTGTTATTCAAGATCCAGAACTAAAACTATAATTCTATTCAAAATAACTGCTGAATACCAATAGCCCGTAGAAATTATCACATCCAACTTTAACTTCACATGAAATGACCAGTCACCTTAAATTATCACTCGAAACTGAGTCAAACTTCAGTGAACATCCATAAGAGTATGCAGGGCTCGACATTAACACTTGCCTACTTGCCCAGGGCAAGTAAAAAATTTTCATGGCAAGCTCTCTCTTGTTCCAACTTGCATGAATGGGCAAGTAGGCCTAATAACTCCTATTACAAAATTTGAAGTGCAAAGAAAAGATATTTTTCCAACAGTAAGAGGGAAACAAATTAAAACATTTCATTCCACAAATCACACCACCCTTGAAAAAAAAGTTGAGAATCCCTACACAGACTCTAAAATACAGTTTTTTACTGTAAATGTGAAAAAACTTTTTCTACACAAAGATGGAAGAAGGGTGGAATACAAGTATTGTAAAGACTAGTTTCAAGGATTGTTGTCCCCTGTATGGCTGTAAACAAATACATAAGAAATCAATATTTTGTCTGCCCTACCACAAGGTGCAAGTGAGTTTGAAAGTGTAGAGCCATGGTATGACACCAAATTTGTATGCAGTGATAGCATGTCATAGTATCTTTTATTCCATTCAAAACACTGGACAAGCTTGTGTTGTGCTTCAGTGCCAGACAATTTTATTTCCTACTTCATAACAGACCAGGCATGCCTGCAAAGGCATGGCAGTCCAAATTTTGCATTATGTACACTAGTAATACTGAGGACTATCTTATCATAATTGCAACTGCTTTTAGATTTAACTGATCAGTTCATAATTTTAAGCCCCTTAACATTATTCCTTTCCTATGTTAACTAAAATCCTATACTTGCCCTACACATGCACACAAATTATGGTTTTAAAAGGTCGGGTATGAAAATGAGTCTTCAACAATGTAATGATTCCATGAAATATGCACTTCACAACCTCTTTGTGTGAACTGATGACCAATAGACTGGAATGTAATGTAATCCATGCAAACATTTGTCAGTGTGAATGTATGACACCACACCTGTTTACTTCAAGTCCAATTTTTTGTGGAATCAGAAAAATTCAAGGCCAATTTCTCAAGAACTACAACTTTATGTGCATGTTTGAATAGAGGTTACAATTAATTTGTCCTTAACATATAAGAACTTTTTGGGGTGAACTTTCCTTTATCATCTAACTGCAGTTCTTACATATTAACAAAGACTCGTCATCTTCTTCAGGCAAATCAGGGAGATAGTCTTCCTCATGATCAGCTTCATCACCTACTTTCTCTGAGTCTTCACTGGTAACACCAGCCTGTTTCTGGCCGAGCACTTCTGAAAATGGGACATAAAGAACATTGTTCAATTGCTAGCAATCAACTGTACAGGATGATTCAACTGTAAATTACTCTTATAAGACCTATCACTGGGCAACCCCTCATTGCACAAAGCTGCAATTACCACCTCATCTAATCTCCTAAATTATTGAAAATCTTATCCAATATAATTGTGAAATACAAGAAGCATTTTTCTATTATTTCATTCATACCAGTATTATTTATCACTACCACTTACCTTGTTATCGAGTATTATAATCACTTAAAAGTACCATAAACCTGGGTGATAATTCTGATCTCCCAAGTCACATGAGGATACTTTTGAAAATTTGTGGAGGAACAACATTGACCTCTCATCTAGTCCCCTACAAAATTACAAAGTAGTGGAACGTGGGGCACAGTGAGACACAACAGCTATTTTTAACCAGAACTCACTCACCGAACCATCAAATCAAGTGATATTTTACAGGTAGTATGCTTGCTGCTAAAATTGAATAGGACATTTAAGGAAATATTACCCGAGAAAAGGGCTTTTTCCCAGGTAAAGCTTATCTCTATAATTGCAACAGTTAATCCCTTTTACAAACAAACTTGCTCTATTGACCATACAGTCTTTAAAGGGGTTCAAACCTCTTTAAATTTATTGATCTCAAGATACCTGACCAGAATGTTCTCTGATAGATTCTGGATTAAGAGTGGTCAACTAGAGATGGCTAAAACTTGCTATTCGTTTCTAGCGTCATGGGTCACTCAAAAGTATTCTTATAACCCAGTCTACAGGTGGTGACCCTTTTGCAAAGGTCACTTAAAGGGTCATATATTTTTCATGAATTTTTAACTGTGCCCTGCAATAGTGGGCCACAGTGCGACAGTACATGTAGTTCAGCCACAAAAATACCTAGCCAACAGCTAACCTGCTTAAGCTTGTTATGAAGCATTTACTATACATGTAATTTGTGCACTTGCAATATAAACTCATCCCCAGTTTCAATGGACGAGTTGAGATGGAATCATATTCAGGGGCGTAACCCAATAGGATTTATTGGGGGGTGGAGATATTTTTGCCCTGCAAAATCAGTCAGTGCCCTGTGACTTCATGTTGTAAAATGAAAGGTAAATAAATGCTGGTCCTGTCACTGAATACCTGTGGATTCATATTTTACTTTGTCGGCAGTCATAGGCTTACAGGACTCTTCCAATTTGGGAATCTCAAAAAGTCGCCCGAATTTAGTTGCAGTTCACGTGCATAATATAGAGCACCAATCCACTGCACAGGCGCAATGCATGCAAACATTTTTGCACATTTTTCGGGCATTCAATCAAGAAATTCCGAACTCAGTAGAAAATTCGGGCAATCTTTCCACTTTAACTTTATCTCTGCCAGAATTTCACCTATTCTGTGCCCGAAATTTTGTCGTTTACTGCCTGAATTTTCAATCTAAGAAATTTTTGAGGGGCATTCTGTCCCCTGCCCCCACCTCATACGCCTATGTCGGCAGCCATGCCACACAAAGAACAAAACTGCACACTGTATGTATTTCACGGTTGAGAGCCTCATAACATAGTATAACAAGTATACTTAGGTATACTTAATCTTTACTTTAATCTTTATATATACATGGCAATGATGGTATGCATGCCTGATCAATTAACACTGTAAAAAAACAGTTTTTTGTATAATACATACCTAAATAAATAAACAGTCTGTTTAATGTTTACTTGAAAGTTGAAACTTGAAACCTCTGCTACATTATAGGCCTCTAAGCAGTGTAAAAGAGTTTACTTTTTTAGAATTTGCATTTTCTCTGTCAACCAATCATTTAAGACCGTATCAATGTTTATGTTGTCTGTAAGATCTTTCTCACAGGTAAGAAGAAAGCAGTCGTTCCACTGCTCGTCGGACATTGAAATTAGTTTGGGCTCTGATTTTTTTAGTTTAATCCTGCACAAAAAAGAATCTGTACTTATTTAAATCTCATATAAGTCAATTGTCATACACATTATGTTTATTTCTTTTCTATTGTTTTATTTTAGTTCGAAACTTATTATCAAACTCAAAAAAAAATATTTAGACTTTTGCTCTGTGAAATATATATTGTCGCCCTGCCAGAGTCACATTTTTGCCGGTTGGGGGTGACCACCCCCAAACCCCCTTTGAGTTACGCCCTTGATAATATTTGGGTGTCTCACTGTGCCCCACAACTGCCATAAAATCCCATAAACCATAGATAATTATATTGCTGTAATATGAACAGAGAGGCAATACCAGAAGTCATATAAATGATTTATCACATAAAATGAACAGATATTCCAGTGTAATTTGAATCCAATTTTTCCAGTAATACACACACCATGTGGCTCACAATGAACCGTCTCACTGTGCCCCACGTGTGAAATTTTTAAAATAACCAATTATTTCTCAAAAACAAAGAGTTGGAGGAAATTTTATCCGTGCATTATACCAACAGTAAATATGTCTTTCACTATAAGTATTTTTAATAGGATCATACCATGTAAATTTGATGTCGATTTTGGACTGAAAAATTACTTTTTGCCGAAAAAATTGACAATTTTCCAGAACACCATGTGAACATGGTATGGGTGGGTGAATTGGCTGTTATGTAGCACTACAACAGTCTACACAGTAGGTTTGGTGTTACAATTCAACATATCACCACAGAATTACAGCATTTGTCTCACTGTGCCCCACTTTCCCCTAATGTTTCTCATCACCCATCCTTAACATTCATTTGTAAGGTCTCTTCTGCCTGATTATACTTTACTGAGGGTGATGTTGACAAATAAACCTTTGAATTACAGTAGTATTAAAGTCTCAAACATATACCTTCAAATTGGATTTCATCTAGTCTCTTTCCCTTGAAGCGAGCAATTTGCCCATGGTCCATCATTAAGAGAAACTTCGAAATATCAATTCTTTCAATGATGTCCAGTGTACTTTTGTAGTGTATGTTGTGCACGTCAAGCGTATGCCCCATATGATCTACCAGCCATCTTTGCTGTTGGGGTGAGATGTTAAGCGCCTGTAAAAGAAAAGTCATTTAAAAGGTAAACAGATGATAAAGTACTTTTGTTTCGTGTACAAATATAGCTCTGTACTAGCAATTGTGGCAACTTTGCAATAATGTTAAAAACCAGAGTTATCTGCACTATAACTGCATGTTCTGACACATTTTAATGTCCACACATTTACTGCCATAACACAACCACAAATGCAACAAAATCTGGTGCATCCCTGTATATAGATATGAACAATCACCTGGCTCATGGTTGCCATAAAGCGTCTCATATTTGTTCCTCTGATCCTCTCTGGTTTGGTTAAATTTGCATCACTTGTCAACACAACCATTGCATAGCCTCCTCGGATGACTCCTGATCCTGTGATAAGGTTAACAGTGTGATTGAAGATTAGTTGATACCACACATGGCACCTAATATAAATATTCAACAATGGAAAAGTAACGAGGGGAGAGTACTGTAAGATGTAAATACACTAGATGTTAACACAATTCAGCCAAAACAGAGACATGTTGTTACTTCTTTAATGAATGCATACTGGGCATTACAACAGTCTTTTCTCACTCAAATAATTCTGGATTCACTCAGTTTGCTCTCACAATATTGAAACCAATTGACTTGCAATATTTCTGTCATGCAGGGAGCTACAACTGAAGGATGTATGTTGTATGACAGGAAGGATATGTCAGACTCATTGAATCATTCCAGACATTCATGAATGACTCCACTCATCTTACACTTTGACCCACTCTAAGTCACAAGCTGCTTAATGGTCATTTAAAGCATTACTACTAGGAAGAAACAAACCAGTTTCAAGAACAGAGAAAACAAATGATTTAACTTTGGGAAAAAAATGCACAAGTCTGCTGAACAAACAAAGGTATGAATGCTCCATATTTTTTAAATATTTCAAAGCCATATATTAGAAAAGTGCTATTTCTGGCACTGATGCAATAGTGTTGTACCGGTAAAATCACTCACAGATATTACCAACACCAATATTTCCACTCTAATGTACATTATCGGCCGATACCTGGTCCAACACCAATACTTTTGTAATGTGCTTACCTGTGTACAAACCTATTGGTTAGGGTATGGCACAGAGGTTTTTCATGTAATGTCAGTGCGTTTCAATTTGGCACACTGGCCTTCACTGCTCATGTGCAGAAGGTGTGTAATTGATATGCGCGCATGACACAGCCTTAGCTACAAGTGTTGTACAATGGAAATCTGGCCATCAAAATATAGCGACGCGCAGCGCAGTCACATCAGTAAAAAACCTCTAAACCCTACAGTGCTCTTTATGTGTACCCCCTAAGCATATTTCAGACAAGTGGGTCATATTTGTTGTTCAACATGATTTAAAAAAATGACAACATATCATCATGGCTAGTTCCACCAGTCAAGGCACCTTTCCTTGTCAGTTCTTATCACTTACAAAATGTCATTAAAAGTGGCAAAATATTGGTAACGGACTATCAGCATTTTAGTCAGATTTTGCCGATACTGATAGTGTACAAAAATGATGAATATTGGCCTATACCAATATTATATTGAACACCGATTGTCGGTCCAACACTACTCCTGGGATATTTCCAAAAGCTTTTATGTATATGCTTAAGTAAGCATAGACAGCAGACATCTATGACATAAAACTAAACAAGAGAAAGCTTTATTGAACTGATATATCCCACATTAATCATGCACAATGGAAGCCAACGCTATCTGTGATCAAATAAGATCAAATGAGATCGAGAGCAAGAGTGAGCAAGGGAGCGAGAGCGAGAGTGAGAGGGGAGGGAAGGGAAGCTTCTGCGGGCTAAAACATCAAGTAAAACGTTTTCTTTAGGAATAGATTGCATCGCTTAGTAGTACTGTTGTAAGGCCATGCTCTGTACCCCATTGTGCATTTTCCTATGGCTACATTTATATCCTGTTTCTATACATTTTGTATATATCATTTATTTTTATTCATTTTTCTGAAGGCCTACAAGAAACAAATAAAGAATCTTACGGTTGTTAGCAAAGACATAGTTGTTTGAGTTGGAGATTCCAGCAGTATTGCGGACATCACTGTTTGTTATGTACTCAAGAAGTGGCTTTATGTAAGCTGGCACAATTACTGGAACAAACTTTCCACCCTGCAAAGAGCAAAACTGAGAAACTTAAGAGCCAACAACTAACTAGAAAGATGGTATGGTAGTATCATGCAAAAAAATTAGATTTCCAAACAGTCAAAAGAAATGTTGCCATAAAGAAAAGGCAATGTATGACTTGACATAGTTTCAAACATTACCTGCTCTTGAAATCAATTAATCATAAGTAATTTGTGTGCACAGAAGTCTGGTTGCACAGTAAAAATTGCTATCAACATCAATTGTAGCAATTAGCAATATCTGCAATTTGCAAATAGGGGTACATCTTTTTCTTATATCTCTTCCACCAACTCCCCACCCACCCACCCACCCACCCACCCACCTCCCTACCCCCTCAACCCTTTAATCATACATGAATCTGGACAAAATTTTAACATGCTTGAAATGCACATCTATTGTATTTTATTTTTTTATTTTACCTTTTTTTAGTTTCATTTTTGTCTTCATTGAAGGAGGTGGGCTTTGCCATTGAAAATATAAATTTTAAACTACTGAAGGTGTTAATTTTCCACTTATCTCTTTGGGAAAATTTTATACAGGAATGTTACCAGAATCAGCAGTTCCATAACTTCAGTGCATTGACAGAAGCAATGACACCAGTAGCTGGAAAGCACAACTGGAAACAACTAAAATTCTGGGGTGTGCTTATGCACAAATTGTTACTTTAATTTATTGAAGACTTTCAACATCTAACAATTTAGCATGGGGTACATTAAATTACCTTGCCCCTGATCTCCAGCAGGTCCTGTTCTTCTAACAACTTCTTTTCAAAATTGCTCAGGTCTCCTGAAATTTCATCAGAAATTTCACTTGAACCACATTTTCTTGAAAAGTAACTTGACAATCTGGGAAAGAAATGAATTTCATGTTTTGTGATATACTCTTTTCAGCTATATATTGGATTTAATGTCACCAAATAAAGCAATGCATGACAAATGACAGGCAAGGCTGTACCTACTTCTTTCAACATCAATTTTCATTGAAGCTCATTTTGTATTAAAACTACCATGAAATGACAAACAAATATACATTTCTTTGAAAATTGGATGCAACATTAACACACAGTCAGTTTATACCATCCCTTATTGTTGTTTAAATGTTATAGCCATGCATCGTGAAAAGAGCATGAATGTATTAAATTTAGTCTACAGTCTCTTCAATATAGTTCTATAAAATCATGGACATGTGTAGATGCTCTATGTGCCTACTAACACAATACGTCATCACACTCTGAATGAGACAAACTTACTTTATTGCTTGAACTTCTCCAGGGCGCCTCCTGTTGTAGCTGATTAGGGAACCCAATGTCAGCATCACAACTTTCCTGAAATTTGAATATGACTTGTCTTGTAAGTCACATGATGATGCTTCACGGGTGAGATACTGGCTGAATTTCACTATGTCACTGGGCAAAGGCAAGGGCTTGCTTTCCACCTTTCTTGCTTCTAGAATAACACGTTCCAACTTTGTAGTCCACTCTATTGACATTAGCTGAATGAAGTCTAGGGCTGCAGCTTTCTTTTCCTGATTCTGTTCTTTGATTGCTTTAGCTAACTTGATATTTGCTAATCTCTTAATATCATGTGACAACTTGAGGGCATTTGAAGGAGCTTGGAGGTCCTCTTCATCCTCAGCATCCTGCTGAGCCACCTTTAAGGCTGCATGGGCTACGTAACTGAAGTAGCTAGGATGCAGGTAATCCTCCATGTGGACACCTGTTGAGGGACTGACCACCCCTCTTAGTGTCAGCAAAAGTCTGCTGGACAGGCGCATTACCGCAGAAACATAATATTTGCGCATGAGTTTGTTTCCCAAGTTCTTCATTAGCCATTGGTTACCTAAGGCTATGATCAAAGGGTCAGATTGTGCCAACATGCCAATTGTATCCTGGCGCATTACTGGATAAACTTCTTTTATCATTGTGTCACTAGCCTTTTCAGGAAGTCTTTCTGATAAAATGGTACTTTGTATCAGCAAGTTGCCCTTAGTCTGGTGGGCAGGGTTTTCAGATTTTCTTGGGCATTTACTCTGGTGTCGTGGGATCACATCAAGTCTGAGCCATTCCAAACAATTTGGGCAAGGTCCATACTGAGAAAGACTGAAGCTGTATTCCTGGTTGTCAGCATGCCTCCTAGCCACTATCAACTCTCCACGTTTTTTCTGAAGTACCTTTTTGTTATGGTAGTTGTCCCCTCTGTTTCTCAACAGGGCGATCATTTTCTTTCTCTCTCTCTCCTTTGTTAGTCGGGCTGCACCACTGTCATGTTTTGACACTTTAATTTTCACTATATCCTTTACTTCACCTTCTTCTTCATGAGTCTTTCCCAGGATGTGTTGGGAAAAGTTTGTATATAACTTATGGCAGAAGGGGCAGCTGTGTCTTGAATTGTATACCCTGTTACATTTTTTCTTCTTTCCAGTTTTTGTTGTTGTGGATGTTAGGACTTTCCTCATGTATATGGCTTTGTATTGATCATCACGAAGAATTTCATCTTCTTCAGGATCTGTGTCACTGTCATCATCCTCAGTGTAATCAACAGAATGAATACTGTCAACAACTGTTTGATTTAGAATGTCTAACCTTCTAACCCTTAGTGGCATTTCTTCTGACTCATCTTCAGAACTACCAGTAACTCTCTCTTCTTCTTTGTTTGCGTTTTCTTGTGATTCTTGGTCACTGTCTTCAGATTCATTGTTCATTTCATCTCCATCCGGACTATACTCGGATCCACTGTCATCATTACTTTTACTTTCTATAAGAAAGAAGAAATAAATTTGCAGTGTTCTAGCATGGTTTGAAAGAAATGACTCCTAGTGTAAAGATCTAACAGATTTAACAAAATTCCAGTCTTCAATTGGGCAAGCACCTAACAGTTTTAACACTTCCATAATGTCTACACTCTCTTGGTAACCCAAAGTGATATGCAAAAACCCACTGTGTTTAAGCCACTAGTTAAAATCAGTTACTGTTATCCAACAGATATAACTGTCAGGATTTATGGGCATCATTGGGCAGTCACCATGATACTATAAATCATGATAGCAGCCCTCACCCATGCTATCAAATCAGTGTCATATTCACATATCTCAAATCCTGCAACAACACCAAAATGACAAGTTCCCCTCACCATGCCCAGAGTACTGTTATAATTGCACCATCTGCAGTCACAATGGGGTTTTATGTACATCATCATGGGGTTATCAACAGACTATACTGAATACCACATAAACACTCCTACTAGTATCTTAATATTTTGTCATCACATCAAACATTTCACAAACACAGGTATGAATACACCAACCTGGTATCTATAAGCACCGTCACACAGAGAATGTCCACCCTCAGATTCACAGCAACAAATAATGATTCCATATTAACCGAATGCATATTATTATAAGGTTATCGAGAGACATATACCTATAACATGTACAGTCAATAATTATTCCATGTTCAAGTCTTTACCCAAATGACAAAATAGATGTATCAATCCATTTAATCACAGCCCCATTTTCATCAGTTAAGTTATCATACCCTGTAGTCCTACAATACATTACAAAATAAAGCAAGCACATATATGCCAACAACACATCAACTAGACTGGTACATAGTTAAAGGAAGTGTTTAAGCAAAATTTAGTTTTTATATATGAAAGAGGAACTAAATCTAAAAATTCTTGTTAAATTTTCAAATTTCTATATGTCGTTCTCGAGATGTGTTAGCAGATAATGGTACTACATTTGATACCCAAAGTGAACTTAAAGTAATAGCTGGAGTGAAGTCATCTCCTCAAATTGATGATCAATGTTATCTTTCTTCAAACAATTGTTTTGACCTTGAAATAAATAAGGTTTATTTTGAAAGCATAAGATTACAGAGGAACAAACAGGGTGTAAACCATAACATTACAGTGATGTTTACTAAAGTGAGGCTGTGATACTGTATGTCCCCTGTGCTTGCATCAAGCTCATTTTGGGATGAAAATTTGTGAACTTCCTCTGCTGATATTTTGAGAACCATCCATAAGAGATGAGTGCAAATTTCACCAGAACTACAGTACGCATAATTTTAGTTGTTGTTGGACATAATCACATCTAAACTTTTGCCTTAAACTCTTTTTTTTAAGGTAGATAATAATCCTTTTGCAATAAATCCTGCTACAAGGTATTCTACCTTATAGATTCAAGAATATAGTGTATTTGGTTTCACAGCATTACTTCATAGATTAAAAGTGTCTGGTAGTTACATCTATACTATTATTATTTCCTCTGTCAGAATACCAAACACAATACTGAGTGTCACTTAATCTATGTTGTATCATTGAGAGATAACACGTCAGCAGTCCAGAGCTTATTTTCACCAGCAATTTCCTTTAATAATCTGCTCAGCATATGTCATAACTAAGACTGTGCCTCATTGATATTTGTGACTAAAGGTACTGTATTATAGGTAAAAGTACACCATGTGTCTCTTAAAAGCATACAAACGATGTCACTTGGACATACCTTCAGACCCTGATGATGAAAACTCATCTTCTTGAAGTGGTCTCTCTGATATTTTAGCATCACCCACTGACTCTACAAGTTAATAATAATGAAATTCAATTAAGATATAAGGTTACAAATTATCATGGATGAATAGAACTCTAAACATTAATGACTATAAACCATTGGATTTGAAGTAAAGGATATCAGCATGAGGTGGGAGAAGGACAAAATATCGAATTATTCTGTCCTTAAATGATAACATTCACTGAGCTGCATGAATTTAAGAAATTCTAACATCATGTTTGCTCCTTTTCATAATGTGTCTCATAACACAGATACAGGGTGACACCCTTCTACAAACACCTGGCAATGTTTACAATGGCAACTCAATAAGAATTCCAACCTTATCATTAAAATTAATACTATCTTTATCAAAAAGAAATCACTATGGGGTGTTATGTGTATCATTCTGGGGTACGTTACCACTGTACTGCACAGTGTTAACACTATGTCATATCACAACCTTGTGTCTTGATCACTATGGTAGATCATGCATCACTCTAGAATGGAGATACACACCACCTTGATAATGCTTGTAATGACAACTTCCCATGAACACTCAATCATCTTCAGACTAGCTATCATAATTCCAACATCTGATATTAACTTACTGTATCACAGTGGGGTTTTGTGTATATCAATAGGGGGTTATCTATACATCATGCACAGTGTCTGTAAAACCTGTTTGGTCCTTTAACCCAAAATGTTTTGCCAAAATTGATGTATCTCGTGCTAGTCTCTTTCAGTCAATCACTTTTATCATACCCAAGGCCAACAAATTACAATGTAATAAGCACATCTTGTGTTACCATTCACTAAAACTTTATTTATACTGATGCGTTTACTCCTAAATATGGTAGTTAACAGTAAATCTGGCAAAATAACTTTAACAGAATACCAAAAGGGTAGTAGATCTTTCTCTGTGGCAAACTATTTAACGTATTGTAAAGAGTATATCAAATCCCATATTTGTTCCTCTGCAGACATATTTGTGCTTTAAAGCCCTTTATTGTATAAAGTACATCATGCATCCTTATAAAACCAAGGAAATGAAAATGACAATATAGAATTACCTTCAAATTCTTGAAGTTGTCCCTCTGGCATTTTAGCACCACTCCCTGTCATATCTACAAGGTAACATAAACAGATATTCAATCAAGATGTAAAGTTATAAATGAACGAAACTATTATGCGTCAATAACTGGACAGTTGGAACTTAGCAGAAAGATAGGTATAATAAAACAATGAAACTGTTCCTACATAATTTTAAAGATGGACTGACCCACAAGTCTACTAGACATCACTTATATCCTTCCATTAATGTAAAAAATTGTCAAGTATCACACATCGTAGATACACACAGATACCCTACAAACACCCACCTGACAATTTTTAGCTCAGCTGAAAGCTTTCGACTGAGCTATAGTGATTGTCTGATTCTGCTGGAATTCTGTCACTTTTTGCAGTCATGTTCAAATGACTGGCATTTTGTCATTTTTCTATGAACCTGGCTGAAACTTTTTCAGTGGATGGCATTTAAAAGTATATTTCTCCTGCATTGTTTGCTGAATCATTTTTAAGGTTGCAAATATAGCACTTGCCCAAGATTGACAGACAAATTCCGTCCATGCAATAATAAGAATGACCTACACATTGTTTTCAGATAGCTTCTTAGGAAGAGAACTGCAAACTAGAGCAGGAGGCCTGTAATAACTGACAGTTTGACTGAATTCAGACTTTTTGTGGAACTATAATCATTCCTCAGAATGTTGGTTGGATGGATGGAAATAAAGAGACACTTTGCTATTCAGGCCAAAATGCATGTTGACCTTGCGTACTAAAAAAGTGAAAAATAAATTTGAGGATCATTGCACAAGAGCTACAGCTTGCTTGTTATCAAACTTTAAACTGAATACAAATTTACATTTCCAGAAATCAACCTCTAGTATAAACCTGCAGTGACCTTGAAGTTATAGTTGCATCAATAGGACATTTAGTCGTTCCATCCACTGCAACAATTTCAGCCAAATTCAACAAAAAATGATGAAGCACTAGAAATTTAAACATGGACATCAAAAGTGGCAGAATTCCATAAGAACTGGACAATGGCTATAGCTCAGCTGAGCGACAGTAGTACTGCTGCCCTATTTACAATGGCAGCTCTGCGGCAACTTTAGCACCATCATCAGATTTCAATCTTACACAACACCTTTATCCAAAAGAAATCTCTATGGGGTTTGATGTAAGTCATTATGGGGTTTTTGTAATGCCAATATGCTACACATCATGCAGGGCTGTCAACTTTTAGTAACTGGTGAGAGTGAGACTCCCTGTGAGACTACTGACATGCCCACCAGGGCAACTTCTTGCCAAAATACTCCTAGATTGCAGGAAATATGGCACTTCCCCTGTCTCATTACTGAGTGCCTAGAATTGCTAGTTTTCAGATGTTTCATGTTCCTGGAAATTTTTAAGGAGACATTTTGTTCACATTATAAATAGACCTACGAAAAATGGGAAATTCTGAGGCCGACAAGTGTGTATTGCTGACAGCCTAAAATTGAAAATACTTTAACAGAATTAATTTCCATCACGTTGTAGCCTACCTTGCTAAAAAGGAATTTGAACTTCTAATCTTGCTTTGGACTAGTGGTGGAAAACTTTTTCTGTCACGTAGCTATAGGTGCAGTTGTAGGGGCATATTTTCTTTGGGGGGTGGGGCTATGTAGCCATTGACCCTGGTGAAATTGGGTAAAGAGAAGGCCCGTAGCAATAAATTCTGACATAGGGGGCACCGGTACCGCAAAGGTGGGAACATAAAAAGACTGTAGCTAGTGATGTCACCAAAAGATGGCAGTTTGCGGGAACCATGGGGGATGATATCACCAGCCCTAAAGGGATAGCTTAAAGAAATCAGACCTTGGGTGGATGTGCGTGCGGAAAGTTTGGTTCCCCTTCCCTGGCAGCTATTTTCCCCCTCCTCTTGTGATGCAGACACGTGGAATTTGGGGAAGGTCTCACAAGTGAACGGAACAAGGCTATGGTCATAATGGTTCTTCTTCAGCTCAAGCGTAGATGGAAAGTTGAGTGTTTTTCAGATGGTAAGGGGATCATGCACCATGGGCTACCATAAAGCCCTGGTGTGTCTTTAAGCATAATTTTGATGGGATCCTGACTGAGGGAAAATCCCCAAAATGTCCAAGACATTAATA
Source organism: Holothuria glaberrima (assembly GCA_009936505.3). Lineage (NCBI taxonomy): Eukaryota > Metazoa > Echinodermata > Holothuroidea > Aspidochirotida > Holothuriidae > Holothuria > Holothuria glaberrima. The sequence goes on from WURT03038451.1 coordinate 14,743, forward strand.
CGATAGGAACACTAGCATGGAGCTTTTGAGCTGACCTCCGAATGACACTGCTCTTCACAGTTTACAATTCAGTTCACAGATAACGTATCTTTACTTTGAACAAACTTTTGTCTAACAGCTTGCAACATGTGTGAAATGTACAATCATGAGCGGAAAAAGTATTTTTGAATCCATTAGTGGTTCGAGGAAATTCAAAAAATAAAATCATCACTGGCATGTTCCGAATGTTGCTCAAAGTATTAGACTGCTCCAGGAAAACCCACTGATGTCGCTTCTACCTTTGGGAGTACACCTGGTTTGTGCTAAAAATGTTCACTAGTCTGATACTTTTGTGCTTATAATGTTCATAAGTGGTATAATGTGGACTGTGAGAACTGTGCACAAAGCACACCCTTGGGGGTGTACTTCATTGCCCAAAGGAAAAACTGCACACAGGCTCAGTCAGGGGTGGTGCTTGGATAAGGATTTGCTGACATGGAGGGGGCCCTGACTGGGGCCAGCTATAGTACTCTTAGCCCAGACAGATTCAATGGGTTGCCAAAAGAATGCCATGCAAAGCGTGCCAAAAAATTGGGGTTTTATTGAAAAAGATTTCATATTTTTGTTTTCTTTAAGAACAGTTGGAAAAGTTTGAAAAAAGATTGAAAAATCTGCCCTTCTTAAGAGCAAACCAAGGAAGCTGATGGGGCGACTGCATGATCATCGTCGGGGATTACATTCTTTATCTTACCCATAAAGGCTCCCCACAAAACTGAAAAATATTTTTTCTTAGAAAATATGTTTGCCACAATGGTGTGGCTGAAGAAGGAATCTTCCAAAAGACAGGAAAAAGACGTTAGAACTTTGCAATGAAGCATTTCGTGTTTCTCTATAATCACAAATACACTCAAGAACCTGTGGAACCTTTAACCTTGAATAAATCCAATACATTTAAAATGGAGGGCTTTACTGCTAGATAGAACTGAAGATGACAGCACCCAGAGGTTTTTTGAAGTTATCAGTGGAAAGAATTGTAACAGAACTTACTGCCTACAGGCCTCATAAAAAACTTGTGGAATACCCTCTGAGCATATCTATGTCTTCACCACGACTAACCTATATAAAATTCAGCTCAATTTTTTTCTAAAGGGGGGGGGAAGGCTAGAAAAAAGTTGGGGGGGGTAATCTCTAAAGCCCCGCTGAACGTACGCTTCTTGAATTGCAGTTTTAGTTGCAGCATGAGCTGTTCGGTAACAGATCAAACACGTTTTTCGGAGTAATAACAGCTTTTCACCTGTTGGCACCTCAACTGAGTTCAAGCTGTGGCATAATTACGATCTGTAGAGGCTTATGAGTCAGAGCAACAACTCCCTGGTCAGAGTGATGAAAGGTGGAGTGGCCAGTGGATTAAGACGTAATTGTTTTAACGTTTTGCCGGTTTAAAGGAGCTAGCTCAATGTTGGCAAGATTAATTATACTGTATACAGCACTACTGTTAGCTTACTGCAGACTATGATCAGTTGGAGATGGAACTCAGGTAGTGTGATAGTCGCATGACCGTTTACCGACACCAGACACATCGTTTGTGTTATGTGTTGAATTTTTTACACCAAACCGAGGCATTGCACGAAAAACTGATGTTTCATCGTGAGAGCGTGTGATTGCGCCAAAATGCGTGACTCTGACACTGAATGCTTGAGAGTTGACAGCCCTGCATTATGCAAATTCTGTTCCATGATGTCACAATGGCAATTAGTATCACATATCATAGATACACACAGATAACCTAAAAACCACAACCTGACATCTGTTAAACATGGGGTGATCAAAAGCCTTTATTGTACTATACATCATGTAATCCCCACCCATGCTTTTAAATTGGTGTTTTATTTACATATCAAATCCCTCAAACATGTGGCTACAGGTGCCATTAGCCATATGCTGCACCTCTACGTACAGTGCCCTTCACCTATCCTCAGAGTTGTTATCTTTACTTAAATCTCTTGAGCAAACAAGTTTCCAAGATGCTATTGACCACAACTTCCTTATCAACAAGTTGCAGAACAACTTGCAAGCCACCATTACAGAGTCCATTGTTTGAGAGTAGACATGCACCACTGCACAATCTTCTAACTGCTAATAAAACTAAGCCAGAAAACCTGCCCACACAGGTGTTAGATGGGATTTTGAGTTTTCAGAGGATGCAGCATAACAGTAATGGTGAAATTAGGAGCATGAACACACCAACACAACAAGTTTCCCTCACCATGCCCAGAGTACTGTTACAATTGAGCCATCTGCAGTCACAATGGGGTTTTATGTACATCATCATGGGGTTATCAACAGACTGTACTGGATATCACATAAAATCCCCAATCTAAATATTTTGTCACCACATCAAGCATTTCACAAACACAGCTATAGGTACGAATACATCAACCTGGTATCTATAAGAACTCTCATGCAGGGAATGCACACCCTTCGATTAACAGCAACAAATGATGATTGCAATACAGGTTGCTGCTATCACAATAGAGTGGTGCCAAAAATAGATGTGTCTAATTTCATAGTCTTGCTTTAGGCATTCATTTCTACAATATACCCATGTACACTGTGACATTGTATTTAAAAAGGACATTAATATAAAAAAAAAAAAAAAATTATACCATTGCACTCTGATGGTTGACCCTGGTTATGGTGACTCATTGATGCATCTTCATCACTATCTGTCATCTCTACAAAGGAAATACAAGGAAATACAACATGCATTTATTGAAGGTGGGGAATTTTTCATAAAGCAACCCCAAACTGCAATGATGGATATAAGGCTGAGGGGTGGGATTAAAATTTGATACAAAAGATAAATACAGGTAATGTTTACCCTTTCCATGATACCAAAATTAACAATGTGTTTCTTTAGTATGTCAAGCAAAGATAAGCACAAGAGAGTAACATCAAGCTCTTCCTCTGACATCATTGTCTCCTTCAGATTACTTTAGTAAGCCCTTCACTTGCCACCTGGAAGTTTTACTTTTCTACTATAAAGAGAAAACAGCCACTTATGCACAGTATATATTATAAATAAAATGAATGTCTGACAGAAACTGTGATATTATAGGTACCTGTACATGATTGTTTGTGTTCAACTGCAGACAACAGACCAGATGCAAGAAGAATCTCACCGACAGGAATTTCTGCAGAGAAACAAGGAAGTTACATCACCAACTTTAATAAGCCATATCACAAATTCAAATTTCTATGGGAGGGGGGGGGGGAGAGCACCAGGTGGATAGGTATAAATGGCCACATCAGTGGGGAGAAACATTTAATATATGCAGCACATTCACAGATTCCTAATTTACTGTAATAACTACTTCATCTGTCAAGATGTTCTCTTTGATATGGTTCAAGTTTTATTATGGAAATACTGGAAGTTTAGGTCTTTCTTTGTTGCAACTGATGAGTATTGAAATTATGTCAGTGGCTATATAAAAGTTACGTGAATATTTTTATGGGTATAGTGCTTAAGTCAGTAGCACATAAAACTATAAACTATGAACTTTCACCAATATTTTTTAGACATCCTTGCAGAACATGTCATGTGTGTATCAAATGATAATGACAACTGAATTTACCTTTGGACCCTGACAGTGTAACCAGAGTTTTTGCAACTGAAACCTTTGGTTTTCCAACATTACTCACTGCCATCTCTACAAGATAATCACATAAAAATTATACCAGATGTTATAATCAAAGTTGATTGAGCATCATTGACGACCATTAAGCAAACTAAAGTTGCTACCAAGGATACCATGGGAAACCCTTCTCATTATGCCAGAATAGAATACCAAGTTTTAGCCATCCCTACTTGACCACTTTTAGTCCACAATCTATCAGAAGAACTTCCTGTGCAGATCAATGAAGATAAAGGGGTTTGTTGTTGTATTGCAATGAGACACAGATGTAAGTTATAAATTCCATCACTGAGTAACAGCTCTTAACAAAGGCATGGCTTGAACCCTTTCAAGACTGTTTGATCAACACAGCTAGCTTGTTTGCAAAAGGGATTAACTGTTGCAAGTGTAGACCCAGGAAAAGGCCTTTTTGTAAGGTGATTTTGGCGAAAATCTCCTATTGAATTCTAGCAGCATGTTTCAATCTGAGGAAAATGGACCTACCCACATGCCTAATATACATCAAGTATATCCTTTCCACAATATCAAAGCATTGCATTATTCCTTTGCATGCTTCCTGGGAATTTCTCCCCAAGTCATCAGATGACTACCACATAACTTTATCAAATAAATATCACCATGGGATAACATGTGTATTGTTCCAGGTTAACGAAGACCCCCATGTAACATAATAGTAGCTCATGCATTGCTCTAGAATGCAGATGTACATGACATGAATCTACTTTTAGCCCAAAGTAAGCAAGAAGCTGACCACAGCTTATCCCTTGCATCAGTAAAAGGTAATGAATCTCAACTCTGTTAGCCCAATATGCATTCAAGTGAGTAATGACTTGGTGCTTGCCATCTAGCTGGAGTAAACTGAAGCTTTTGTCATCCCTGGCACAGACCATTGTTGAAATCACTCATGCATGTCAAGCAGTGTAAATGCTGCTTGCACCTTTGCTTGACTGGCTAGAACAAAAGCAGTATGGAAACCACAAAACATACAAAGCAGTCAAGCAGACTAATCTCCTTTTCCCGTGTTGTGTCTGCCAATTCGGGAGTTTAGCTGTATGGGAGGATTCACAGCATGTATACACACTGACTTAATTATGCTTAGATATGCAGGTAAAGACAATATTCATGTTCAAAGTAGTATCATAATTGCAATGTCTGCAGTCACAATGGGGTTTCATGTATATCATCTGGGGTTATCACCAAACTACCCTGTTTATCACATAAAACACCCCTCCGTGATATATATAATACAATAAGGTTTTATGCATATTATTATATGGTTATCAAGAGACATACCTATAACACGTACAGTGAATAATTATTACATATGTTCAGGTCTTAACCCAAATGCTGACAAAATACCCTGTAACAGGATTTCCTGCAAAAGGTTTATTGTTATCTAACGTAAAAGAAGAGTTTAAGCAGAGTTTAGTTGTGATATATCCAACAACGACTAAAAATAAGCATAATTCTCATGAAATTTGCACTCATTTCATATGTATGGTTCTCAAGATATTAGTGGAGAAAGTTCACAAGTTTTCATCCCAAAATGAGCTTGATACAAGCACATGGTGCCATCATAGCCTCACATTAGTAAACATCACTGTAATGTTATGGTTTACACCCTGTTTGTTCCTCTGTAATCCTATGCTTTCAAAAAGGGAATGCATGAGAGACATGGCAACTTTCAAATAGTCTGGTACAGTTACATCTGTACTATCAATATTTCCTCTGTCAGAATACCAAACATAATAATACTTATACTGTTTGTGTCACTGAATCTATGTTGTACAGTATCATGAGAGATACCACACATGCAGTCAGCAGTTTAGAGCTTTTCACAAGCAATTTTCTTTAAAAATCTGCTCAGCATATGTCATAACGAAAGCTTTTACCTCATAGATATTTGTGACTAAAGGTACTGTATAATATGGGTAAAAGTACACCACGTGTCTTTATAAAAACCAAACAAATGATGTCAATTGCACATACCTTCAGACCCTGATGATGACAGCTCATCTTCTTGAAGTGGTCTCTCTGGAGTTTCAGCATCACCCACTGACTCTACAATTTAAAAATATTGAATATCAATTAAGATATAAGGTTACATATTATCATGGATGAATAGAACTCTAAACATTAATGACTATAAACCATTGGATTTGAAGTAAAGGATATCAGCATGGAGGCGAGAGAAGGACAAATTATCAAATTATTCTTTCCTTAAATGAAAACATTCACTGAGCTGCATGAATTTAAGAAATTATACCATCATGTTAGCTTCTTTTCATAATGTGTCTCCCCTGTATGCAAAGTATTGCATAACACAGATACACTCTGACACCCTACTACAAACACCTGGCAATGTTTACAATGGCAGCTCAATGAGAATTCCTACCCCATCATCAAAATACTATCTTTATCAAAAAGAAATCTCTATGGGGTGTTATGTTTATCATTCTGGGGTTACCACTGTACTACACAGTATTAACGCTGTCCTGTGATATCACAACCCTGTGTCTTGATCACTATTGTAGATCATGCATCACTCTAGAATGCTGATATAGATACACCACCTTGACCAGTTAAAGAATTAAGTCCTCCAATGAAAGATCTGTTGGAATTATTTCAATATCTTTTACCGTTCTCAAAATAAACACCTTCAAAGTTTGATGGTTTCTGAAGAAACTCATTGCCTATGCAAAAGTAATGATGTAGAGTGTTGCACAGTGTTAAGGTTTCTTTTGTTAACCCTATATAAATTATCTCTTAATTACTGATCAGACAGATTACAGTTTGTTGAGTGACATCAATGTTTCTGAAGGAAAGAATTTTAACTTTCAGAATAAACCCCTTAGGGGATAACAAATGCTACCAGTGTCCTTGAAATTAAGGTTGAAAAAACAAAGGCTAACATGAGCCATATGTGGTATGTTCATCTTTTGATGTCACATATTTGCATATTTAGCTCATTTTTATTCATGATACAAGTGTGAAATAAAAATTACCCTGTAAAATGGTCAATATTTGATGGATTTTAAAGGGAATTGAGGCTATTTTCTGGATTTTTAATGCTTTTTACATCAAATATCCAACTATGTTATTTGCATGTCACACAACCTTTAAGAAATTATAACATCATGTTAGCTCCTTCAAAATGTGACTCTCCTATATGCAAAGTATTGCATAACACAGATACAGGCTGATACCCTACTACAAACACCTGGCAATGTTTACAATGGCAGCTCAATGAGAATTCCTATCCCATCATCAAAATACTTTCTTTATCAAAAAGAAATCTCTATGGGGTGTTATGTTTATCATATTCTGGGGTTACCACTGTACTACACAGTGTTAACGCTATCCTGTGATATGAAAACCTTGTGTCTTGATCACTATGGTAGATCATGCATCATTCTAGAATACAGATATAGATACACCACCTTGATAATGCTTGCAATTACAACTTGTAAGGAAAACGCAACCACCCTCACACTAATTATCATAAATCCAACATCAGATATTAACTTACTGTATCACAGTGGGGTTTTATGTATATCAATAGGGGGTTATCAATATATCATGTACAGTGTCTGTAAGACCTGTTTGGTCCTTTAACCCAAAATGTGTTGCCAAAATTGATGTATCAATGCATCTCGTGTTAGTCTCTTTCAGTCAGTCACCTCTTATCATAACCAAGACCAACAAGTTACAATGAAGCAAGCACATCTTGTGCCACCATTCACTAGCACTTTATCTATACTGATGCATTCACTTCAAAATATGGTAGTAATTAATAGTAAACCTGTGGCAAAATAACTTTAACAGAACACAAGAAGTGTAAATCTTCCTCTGTTGCAAACTGTTAAACATATTGTAAAGATCAAATCCCACATTTATACCTCAGACATATTTGTGCTTTGAGGTTAAATGGTAAAGTACAACATGTGTCTTCATAAAAACCAAGGACATGATAATGCATGTAGACATACCTTTGACCTCTGATGATGAAAACTTATCTTCTTGAAGTGGTCTCTCTGGTGTTTCAGCATCTCCCACTGACTCTGCAAGTTAATAATATTGAAATTCAATTATAATATAAGGTTACAAATTATCATGGATGAATAGAACTCTAAATATCAATGGCTTAACCCATTGGATTTGAAGTAAAGGATATCAGCATGGAGGTGGGAGAAGGACAAACTATCAAATTATTCTTTCCATAAATGAAAACCTTCACTGAGCTGCATGAATTTAAGAAATTATAACATCATGGTAGCTCCTTTTCATGTCTCCCCTATATGCAAAGTATTGCATAACACAGATACATGCAGGATGACACCCTCTACAAACACCTGGCAATGTTTACAATGGCAGCTCAATGAGTATTTCTACCCCATCATCAAAATACTATCTTTATCAAAAAGAAATCACTATGGGGTGTTATGTTTATCATATTCTGGGGTTACCACTGTACTAGTGTTAACGCTATCCTGTGATATGAAAACCTTGTGTCTTGATCACTATTGTAGATCATGCATCACTCTAGAATGCAGATATAGATACACCACCTTAATAATGCTTGCAATTACAACTTGTAAGGAGAACTCAACCACCCTCACACTATTCATGAATCCAAAATCAGATATTAACCTACTGTATCACAGTGGGGTTTTATGTATATCAATAGGGGGTTATCTATACATCATGTATAGTGTCTGTTAAACCTGTTAGAACACTTAACTTGTTCTTAAGTGTTAGAACACTTAACTTGTTCTTAAGTGTTAGAACACTTAAGAACAACAAATTAAATTACAATGTAGTTAGCACATCTTGTGAAACCATTCACCAAAACTTTATACTGATGCATTTACTCCTAAATATGGTAGTTTACAGTAAGTCTGGCAAAATATAACTTTAACAGAATACCAGATGGGTAGATCTTTCTCTGTTGCAACTGTTCAGTAACCAAAATTCTTTAACCAAACATCCTATCACTCATGGCACTAGCAAACGTATCAATGAGTCTTAGCATGCAAAACCAAGTCAAAAAGTTGTTCTGGTGAAGTTCAATAATTTACAAGCCTTTTAAGATATGGCAGACTCCAAGTATCACATTTTGAAGGCAAGTCTGATTAAGTGAAATCCTCTTGATTGTTTGAAGATATAGGTCTCAGACATGGCTATCTCTGAATACTATTAAACCATATACAGTAACCATATTAAACTGAGGAATGCAAGCTTCCTATCATGGAATAGCACATAAGAATTTGTATAAGAATGCAACTTACCTTTACCTTGCAAGTTTTCATCTGACTTGGTTTTAGAAGCATCCTTAATGAAAAAAAAATGTTTTTTATTGTAGTATGGTTTTCAATAATTATCTTGCTCTCACAATGTAACAATTTTTATATCAGGAATATTTGGCTACCTTCATTTTATTGATCTGTAATGGATTCCGTTGAAAATTTTGCAACTGAGAGTACAAACTACTTTAGTCCTACTCAGGCATGTATTTACAATGCACAAAGGTAAAATGAATCCATTACCACAAGTGGTAAAATTTGTATTCCACACCAAATTTGTGTTTGAATGTCCACACTACAATCCAAACAAAAGCATATATTTGAGCAAATAAAATTTGATCAATCTGATACTAAAATTTCCACCTCATTGACTTATAATGAGAAAAGTTTTGTCCTTTGGATTATTTCAATTAGTGTAGGCTGACAACAATGAACACAGTTTATACGAATTTTCACACTAACTTGACTGAAAACATCTACTATTTCTTCTTTTACTATGTTAGCTTCCAAATGTCATTACTTCAAAACTGAAAGTGCCAGACCTGTACTGTCCTCACCTTCATTCTCCATGTGGCCATCTTCTGGCCATAGTCATATCTGATTTCTTCATTGGTTCTGATGTTTTTTCTTGCAAAGATCAACAGCTTTGGAATGTTTTCAAGATGCACAAGTTTTACCACAGCATTTGGGTCTTTCCATTCATCATTTGCATACTTCCCAATTCCTACACTATCAGTTGCATCAATACTAGAAGAAAAAATATGTACAATGATTTAAAATACAATACTAAAGTACAGTATATATTCTCCCTTGGAGGGCATGGGATGATGCTCAAGTTCCCAAGTCGGACAATATAACAATCACATAGATCAAAAATGCCTAGTATCAAGTGGATTTGCATTTAAAAAGGTACATCTTAATTCAAGGGTATTTCAAGGACTTTCATATTGTCCCAAAAAATCACATTTAAAGAGCCCAGCAAAATCAATCAACCTTTGGTGGTTCTCTGAGAATTACTACAGGTTGCCAACTTTTGGTGCAAAACACATAGTAAACTTTATGAAATAACCTCTCCTTGCCATCCATATATTCTTAAAAATCAGAAAGCCAAAATGCTTAGTGATTCCTTGCCCACAGGAGATACTTTTTATTATTGTAGTTTCAAGTTGACATGGTTTCAAGTGAGATTACTGCTTGCACTAAGGCATACAAACTTTAACCAAAAGCCTTAGGGTTCTATAACTTGATATGGGGAACCCATATGCATTAGACCTCAAATGACTTGATCTCCACCTAGAAAAGAAGTATTTAGTACTCAGTATGGGGTATCCACATGGCAAATATGATATCCCTCAAGGTTACCCTTCTTGAGATATCATGTTAACAAGCAGTGTCAGACACACACACCCACAAGATATCACCATGCATTGCATAGGTTCCTTCTGCCTACAGGAAAGAATGAAAAATATAAAGAAGACTTATGGAAAAAGTGTATAAACTCTCAAAGAGTTTGGAGGATGTAAGATAGTTCCAGAATATTCAAAGCCTTAAAAATAGTGTTTAAAGGGAGATGGCAGTCCCCCCAAGTTTATTTTCAGAAATTTGCTTAATCTTACAGATCTCCTCTTACTTCTCTCACAGGTAGTTTTTGTAATGTTTCCTGATAAAATCATTGAATACTGAAGGTCAACCATAGAGTAATTCTGCATAAATTGGAGAAATAAGTGACAAAAATATTGTCACATGATTGATATGAGCCATTCCTGAACTAGTGTACCAGGGTACACTAACTGAAATTTGGGGGGGACTACATTTTCCCTTCAATGTGACTCTGCTGTTCTTATGATGAAAAGATAACACAAAGATAAATTAACTTTATTAAATCTACACAGGAAATTGCAGCTTATCCCAGGCTCAGCTCTCGTAGACTGATTCAACTGAAAGGAATCTTCTAAAAGTATTTATAACTATCTTAAAAATAAAAATATTTAAAACGTTGAACCGAGTTATATTAGTGTTACCTCCCCAAGATCATAATGCTAAGCAGTAATTACAGTAGTCCAAACACTACAGAAATTAGAATTATAACATAAGAAAAGAAGGTGTGGATTATTTTTGAAAAAAAAGTAAGTTTAACAGAGACAGTATAATCTTGGCTTGAGCAATTTGTCAACAGAACTTGTACTTTCTCTCCAGATTTGTTTGTCACCAAATACAACTTTATGTATAGCTTCTGATTCTTTCAATTACCACATCTTGGTGATAATTTATGCTCCTTCTAAATCATTAATTAACTCCTTTGCTTTCAATTAAGTTTACTTCTAGGAATTTTTTTTTCACAGTAATCAACAATCTGCTTATCTTATCAAGTCAAGAGTTATCATTTTCAATAGAGACTAGACTAATAAGGGCTGAGATCACCAGCAAATTTCACCAGTGCACAGTTAGAAGAAGCTGAGCAAAAATCAAAAGTATTGAAACTGTAAATAAAAAAGGGAAAAGAACCATTCCCTGAGGGGCACCACAGCAGCACTTTTGAAGTTTCCTTCAAGCTTAGACTTGGCTGCCACCAAGTACCGATGTAACTATATAGTACAACCCTGGTTATGTTTCTCTTTCATTCATCAAAAGCAAGTTAACATTTGGACTATGTTTTAAAAAGTTACTGCAAAAAAAAAAAGATTATGGCTAATGAAAATGGAAGTTCTAGAATTGAACAATAAATTCAAAACATAATTCAACATTCCCTTACCTTCCAACGGTATCTGTCAGTACGAAAGGAAACTGCAAGCTAAAGAGCCAAGAACATTATTATTTCAGAGCTGCAGAAAATCATTGTGAAAGCCTGCTAAAACAAACAGCAATTGCAATGAACAGTACGTAAGATGACAGCATAAATGGTCACCATGCACTTTAATATAGCAAGAAAAAAATTCAAAGTCTCAATATTAAACATTCAGGAGTACACTGAAAAGGATCTGAATTACAGTTATAAAACAGAACATGTCATTAGTTCATTAACATACTTTTTCCAAAGTCCCCTCAACTCTCCGACGAAGAGTCAAGGGTGAAAAATAAACCATTAATGTTAGCTTGTGCAATCTTGTGCACTGTTAGTGTTATAAGTATAACAAGGCCTGGTAACACTACACTTCTAATGTTTTAAAAAATGCTAATATCTTGCAGCCAATTTCTGTCACAATGTTATCAGACCTCATTTGAACAAAAGTTAAGAAACACATTTTTTGGGGGGTCATAATTATTAATTGTAATATCTCAACAATCTTCAACTGCAGAAATGAATAGTATCTCAACAAGAAAGTTAGGACTTACTGTACTGGAGTTATACTGTTCCTTGCCAATATAAAATAAGTGACCTTGGATACAAGGCGTAACATTTTGAACTGATGTCCAGAAATGTCCAACAATACTAAGATGTTGCAGTAATGGTTAATGTGTGTCTATACAAAGAAAGCCAAGATTCAAACAGACTCTCTCTTCTAGCTTCTGCTGCAAGACCTATTCAGACTGCTACCTGTAACTGACCTTAAGTGACCTTCGGCTTCTATAAAAAACAACAGGCGTCATCAGTTCACTAAGTTTCCTAAATACCAAGTTCAGAGTTTTAACCAATTAATGTCAAGTGAACTTTGATGAATAGTGATAGGGTTCATGAAGTCACCAAGGGCAACTCACTTTGGCCTACTAAGTTTGAAGTTGTGGCAACTTTTACTTCTTGAAAATATCATCCCTACAGAGATGTAAGACTTTTATCTTTGTGGACCTCAAATGAACTTTGACTTCCATAAAACAATAGGAACTGTTTACTTACTAATGGTTTCCAACATATCAAATTTAAATATCAAGCAACAATTCATTTACTTCTTGAGATATGGTAATTACAAGATTTTCAGACTTTTAACCTTTCACCTCTATAAAAAATGACAGGGATCATCTACTCAACATGGGCTATGTACACTGGTATTAAGCAAGTATGAAAATTAAGTTCATGCAGTCTTACTTTTTGAGATCATAAAAACCAGCACATCACATACATACATACATGACACCACCATTGCATAGCTACAGTAGATTCCTTCAGCCTTCAGCAAGAAATAAACTAGAAGGCAAAAGTGCATTGTGGTTTTGATTACATACAACAGGGGTCTTGCAATCAATGTGAAGCCTCAACATTCCAACTATGAGGAGTATCCAAAAGTCCTACAGTATCTTCATCTATTTTGTTAAGGTTTTCTGAGTTTGATTATCGGTAACCTCAGTTGACCTTTGACCTCCACCAAAAACAATAGGGTTCTTTTACTCAATATAATGCATCAACATGCTAAGTATGAAGAGCATTAATGCTCCCTATCTTAAGACATCAATTTTACAAGGTTTTCAGTATTAGACCTCTGGTGGTCTCACATGATCTCTGAGCTCAAACAAAAACAATAGTGATCAAAACAATTAAAAACAACTGCAAAGAATGTTTCCAAAATTATCATATCTCCAACTTACCAAAGATGTGATCCATTGCACATGAAATAAAAAATATATGTTTGTTCATTACGTGAACAGCTGTCCGCTGACATCAAGTGGCCAGGATATTCAAAAAGGAAGTCTCCTCTTTGAAAATCCTTTTCTGCAAATACACCTTTCCCTGAAAAAAAAAAAAAACATAATCCCTTAATGACTCTCACACAAACCTTATAGGCACATGCGTGACTTTGAGAAAGAAAAAAGTAATGTGTGTATATATAAATATATATACATATATATATATACATATATTATTGAACAAAATATTTCTCGGGATAACAAAAGCCGCAAATACAAAGAGCACTTCTAGAAAGAACTATTACAAAGTACAAAGCCAGCTGGGATGAATATCCAAAACGACTTACCAGCATTGTGAAGGGATTACAGTCCAGGCCCAAGTAATCCGTTTAGACCCATGCCTTCTTCAATGGGCTTATACAAATAACTTCTTTCAATGCTCTCAAAATTGATAGTCCTAATTGACTAATCAGTGAGGCCCATTGTCATCACAATTTAAAAGCTGTAAGTTTTGTACAATCCATATCACTCTTGCGATCAAGCACTGAAAAGGAGCTAGTATTGCTTGAAAGCTTTGCAAAAATCTTTTATGGCTGTTTTATTTACCAAATTTCAAACCTTTACTACTATCATGGATCTCTTTCGATATCCAGCCATTCATTTCTGTAGCACTGTTGTTATACAGTATTTCCGTTAACACATATGTGTGTGATGTGTGGGTATCTATATATAGGTCTACTCAGGCCGGGACTGCCTGGGTGTGAATCCCTATCTAGCTTTTGCAAAATATACACACATTAGGCCTACTCACCAATTTCATCTGACACCTCAGAAACCCTTGTTCCTGGGGGATCTTTGCCCTTCCTGACCCAATCTAATGGGCTGGTTCTAGGAGGAGCCTTACTTCTTGTGATCATTTTCTGTGGAATATAGAATATGGAAGGTCGCTATTCATAGTGCTTCATTCAATCAATATTCATGGGCTTTGAACTATTTTACACATTTAGCCTGAGCCTTGTTATAGGCCTATGCCTAACCTACACAGAAGTCTTAGTCTCTAGTACCACATCATGGTTTACCTTTTCCTGCTATACATTTCATTGCAAATTTAATAATTTAAGCTACAACAGGGGGAGGGGTAGGAGAAGGAATAGAGGGAGAGGTTACAGCATTTCATTGCTGATTAAACCTTGTCAAAGACAATATAAAGGCAAAGTTAATTGTAATAAGAATTATTGAAATGCCTCTGTATATTTTCATTTACTCCTTGTACATTTACTGTATTTACTGTAAGCCTATAATGTAAATTAAAATTGTAATAGCCTATGCTACATGTACAGGGTGTACGTACATCAATGAACGTGTCGGAAGTACCAGATTGTTAGTGCCACCACAAAGATCAATGCAAGTAGTACAGACAGAAAGGTGATAATAAGTAGAGATGTCTCCCAAGCTGCAGCTCTTGATCTTGCAGGGATTTCCACGATGGACATTCGTTGCATTATATAGGCCTATACTGACAACCAGAATTCTGCTGGAATGGAATGAAGGAGAGATCATTTTTCCGGTTGGAAAGAGGAGCTCTCTTAATTTAAGAGAGAGAAACTTATAAGGGAGCAGTCCCCCAAATTTGAACTAGTGTATGGATTACCGTCCCGGGAGACCGAAGGTCCGTGAGACCGAAAGTGAGTTAACGTCCTCAAGACCGAAGCTTTTTTTTTGTTTTTTGCCATCCCATAAGTTCATTTTGGACTTAGGCCTAGTCTATTTTTTTCAACCGTCCCATAAGTTCAAGAAGAGTCCCACAGGTTCACTACAGCATCCCATAAGTTCATTTCAAAAATCCCATAAGTTCACTTTTGATGTCCCATAAGTTCAAATCAGTGTCCCACAAGTTCAATAAATGTCCCATAAGCTAAAAAATGGTCCCATTAAATCAAATGGTTCGAGCTCTAACACTAAACCCTAAACCGTATCCCTAATTCATTTTTGGTCTTTCAGGCCTTCGGTCTCGCGGACCTTAGGCCTAATTCACTTTTGGTCTCGCGAACCTTAATGAGTGGATGATCACACGTGCAGTTACAGCTTCGCCCATTTGCTTCAATGCAATTTCAGTCTCGCGGGAAACCCCCGTGTAAAGTACCCTATCATCCTGATTCAGCAATGGCTCCTTGTCCATGAGACCATATTTTTGTGCCTTACTAAATAAAAGCAGAACAAGTCCTGGGTTTACCTTTAAAATTCAATGTTTTTATTCTGAGACAATGAAAAATACTTGAAAGCCAAATAAGATGTTTGTTAGATTTAGCCCAGGCCTACTACATTTTTAAAAATTGGGGCAAATGCCTTAATTCTCCCTTTAAATTATGGTGATGTGCAACCTCAAAGGGAGCTCTGTCATTGGTGGCAGAGCAATTCAAATGAATATAGAACTCAAAAGAAGGATCCAATACAGATTCTTCAACATGTTTCACTGTTCCTAGTGAGAATCAAGCTTTTCCGTCAATAACACTAGCAAACCTGCTACTTGCACTGTTGTCACGGTCCTGACAACCTTCATTGTTACTTCCTAAATTTATGCTAGAATCCATTGTTTATTGACCATTATCGGATTCGTCTATACCTTTGTAGTTTGCACATCATCTGCTATTACCACTAAATCTGCAGACTATGGTTTTCTTGCTATTTTCTTTCATAAACTTTCTGAAACAAAGGCCTTTACAAAAAAAAAAACCTGTCTGAAGCCACAGGCAGTCCTAGCGTTATAAACACAATAGTACATACTGTATATAATTAAGAGCTACTGTGTTTACTATATAACGCTAGGACTGTCTGTGTCTGAAGCTATCACATGATTCATCCTCGGATACGTCCTCGGATTCAAAATTTATCCTCGGATTCGTCCTCGGAATCATCCTTGTATTCATACTTGGATTCGTCCTCGTATTCATCCTCGGATTCAAAATATATCCTCATATTCATCCTCGGATTCATCCTCGTATTCGTCCTTGGATTCATCCTTGTTTTTATCCTTGGATTCGTCCTTGAATCCGCGGAGGAATCCGAGGATGAATCTTGTTTTTATCTTTGGATTCATCCTTGAGTCCGCGGATGAATCCGAGGATGAAACCGAGGATGAGTCCGAGGACAAATCCGAGGATGAATCTTAGGATGAATATGAGGATGAATTTTGAATCCTAGGATTAATACGAGGATGAATACAAGGATAAATTTTGAATCCGAGGATGAATCCAAGGACGAATCCAAGGATGAATCCTGTGAAAGCTTCAGATTGGTGATAAAAAATATCCCGTCTTTGAAGGGTGCAGCAATAAACATCACCACCTCTGAAAGTGGGTATGAGGGCACAGAAAGGATGTGAGGCTTGCATGCCCAGCTAATTAGCAGGCGGTACGGCATATCATATATACTCATTCAGTGATATTTGCAAAGTCTTAAAGGGAGGCTGAGCAAAAAGAGTCCACTCTGCAGGGTAAAGTGCAGTTACAAGACCGGCCTTTTAGATTATTTTATTTTGTCCCCGATTTTAGGGGACAGTCCCCAAATCTAGTGTTCCGTCCCCGATGAGTAAGTGTCCCCGAAAATGTCCCCAATTTTGAACAAATGTCCTTGAAATTTGAAATTTCCCAAGATATTAATTATGTTGTAGAAAATAACATTTTGTCAATGCTTAGCCTACTGTGTACCTTTCATGCTGGAGCCGAACGGCCGGCTAGCTATTACAGGCCTAGCATTACATCAACATCATTTAGAAACACATCGTACAGTAGCCCGCACATTGACTATCAAATAACATCTGCAACTTCACAGAGATCGAAAGTTTTGAGCATCATTGATTTTTTATTACTGCTGTGATCACATGCACTTTTACTGTAGCTAACGATTTTCCTTAAATGGTGCCTTGTCTAATAGCGTTCCTGATTTAAACCCCCAAAATATGGTCACCTCAGTTTGGGGGGGGGGGGGGGGAATTAAAACTATGGTTAAAATGCAAGGAACATGGGTCATTCAATGTGACTTCCTCCAATTAAGCCTTGCAGTCTAATGGATATGGATGGGTCATGCACTTGGTCAGTTGGGCATAAAATGTAAGTAATGCACATACCATGTATACCAACTTGAAATTAACTTTTTGTGTGAAGAAAGTTGTAAATAATTGGACTTGCTTCTTATATGGATGATGTTGATATATACACAGAGTTGCAGACCTAGATATCCATTCTAAGGAATTACACTCGTGTAAGCTGGCTTGCAGTTACAATATACCTTCCAATGAAAAATCCACATCAGTCTGGGTGAGGTTGGTCTACTTTATCAATCCGGGTTAGTCAAATGGAAAACAGATGGATGAGGCAAACCTAATGCTATGCTTCTAGTGCATATTTCTTCCATAGTAAGAAACCTAACTGTGGCATCCCATAGCTGACATTTCTGAATGAGTTCATACTCATAAATACTATCTATGAAAATAAACCACTTTATACCACCTTCTCTGATATCTGGTATAAGGTCATTGACTGTCACATTTTGTAATTCACATTGTTGACAGAATGTTTGCAGTGAAAATGGATTATTAATTACAACAACACCATGCATTATGTTAAAAAACCTACATGTGGTAGCCTACACACTAAAATGCTTTGAAAGTCGCCATACAAGCAGGGATTATTCCAATCGTGGAATGCACCGACAGACTGTTTTCTAACAAGCAGATCTATAGGCTCCTACTAGCCTAGAATTGATCTCATGCCACTTGTCAGCCTATATAATATCATGGCCTTTTGGATTGTCAAGTCACATCTCCTACCGTCTATATAAGGCCTAGCCTACCAATACTGTCTGTTCCATGCACATATGGGTCTAGGCTCAGCCCTATGTTAGGCTATATAACCTAGGCCAGGCCTAGTAGCTTATCAGTCTTTCCTGGGCCTACACCTTTATACCCACAATGTCAAGACAACCAATATGCCACATACATTTCACTATTTACCTTGTGGGTAGGCCTAATTACTTGAAGAAGACAAAAATGTTAAAATTATTGACTAACCGTGTTGAAGTCCTCTCTGATCCGTTTCTTGCCACCACATGTAAAGATCAGTGCTGCAGTGTGTGCAGTCTAGTAGTATATTACTTGTAAAGCATTAGCATGGTATAGCGTGGGTACATGCATGGTACATGTATATTTCACTGTGGGGCTATAGAGTTAATAGAGGGCACTATACCACAACAAAGGGGTCAGGGGCAAAGGCTACATACATAATGTCATATGTACAGATTTGAATACGTACAACATACAGTCACTGTGGGGATATTTTAAATTTGAAATTTATAAAACCCCAGAAAGTAATTTTATACCTATAGCAGTAACTGTATAGTGGGGTTAACCCCACAGTGTAAAAATCTCCCCACAAGGTAGGAATGAACGTTCAAATAGTCCCACAATGTAGCTTCCTTAAGAGCATACATACATACATACATACATACATACATACATTTTTGAGTGGCATGATTCATTTCAAATACGTGACCAGACACTTTTTACAATAAGGTATTAAAGATATGCAACCCCTGTTCACAAAAC
>WURT03038452.1:0-14895 GCA_009936505.3 Holothuria glaberrima
CCTCTCGCCCTCTCTCCCTCTCTCCCTCTCTCCCTCTCTCCCTCTCTCCCTCTCTCTCTCTCCCGCTCTCCCTCTCTCTCTCCCCTCTCTCTCTCTATCCCTCTCTCCCTCTCTCTCTCTCCCTCTCCCTCTCCCTCTCTCTCTCTCCCCCTCTCTCTGTATTGACTTTCTCATCATTGGGGGCAACTTTAATTTTGTTTTTAATTTGCAGTTAGATAAGCAAGGGGGGATGTCAAGGACTAATTTTAATGCCAGATCAAAATGTCTAGAGCTGATGTCAACTCTAGACTCAATTGATATTTGGAGGGAGAGGAACCTTCACAAAAAAGATTTCAGTTGGAGGTCAAATATTACTTCTGGTATTTGCTGCCGACTTGACTTTTTTCTTATTTCACGCCATTTGGATTCATCGATTACTGATAGCTTTTTCTCTCCTAGCTTACAATCGTACCATTCTATTGTGAATTAACACTTCCTTATTTATTCTGAAAAAAGGGGTCCAGGCCTTTGGAAATTAAATTGTTCCTTTTTGAAGGACAAAGAATACACCCAACTCATTAAGGATACGATCCATTCCTCTGACCTCACAGATCAGCACCAAAATCCTGCGTTGAAATGGGAGTTTATAAAATATCAAATTCGTAAGGTTTCTTTGGAATATGGTAAAAGAAAGGCCATAGAGCGAAGGAAAAAGAAGTTGTTAAAAATATATCACAGTTAGAAAAAGATTACCATAATAAGTGCTCCTTAGAAACGTTCAATAAATTATCACTTGAAAGAAATAAGCTGGAGCAACTGTTTGATTATAAGTTACAAGGTATTATTATTCGCTCTAGAGCCAGGTGGGAAGGGCAAGGTGAGAAAAATACAAGCTATTTTTAAAACCTCGAAAAACGTTATAAGTCTGTTAATGTTATTCGTAAATTAAATACTCATTCGGGTTTGACTATTACAGATACAACTTCAATTTTCCATGAATTTTTTTTACTTTACAAAAACTTGTATTCTAAAGAGGAGGTAAACTTCGCTCCCTTTTTTCGTAACTTTGAAATCTTTACAAATTTAAATGAGGATGAATCAAGTTTATGTGATGGTTTGTTATCAGAAGAGGAGTGTAAAACAGCGCTTTTCACAATGTGTAATGGGAAATGCGCAGGTAGCGATGGGCTACCAGCAGAATTTTATAAGCATTTCTGGCCACAGATTCACGAGATCGTTATTAATTCTCTTAATTTTGCCTTTCAAAAAGCTTCCCTTTCATGTGAGCAGTCTCGTGGCCTAATTACTCTTATACCAAAACCAAATAAAGATCATTTTTTTTGCAAAAATTTTCGTCCAAGTTCTCTTTTAAACACAGATTATAAAATTTGTTCTAAGGCATTAGCAACGAAAGTGAAGAACGTTCTTGATTCAGTTATTAGTTCCACCCAAACAGGTTATGTTAAAGGTCTCTTTATTGGTGAAAATGTTCGTTGTATTTTAGATACCATTGATTTTTGTGTGACGAACTCTATTCCGGGTTTGTTACTTTTAATTGATTTGAAAAAGCCTTTGATAGGCTCAATTGGGATTCCATTCATCATTCTTTAAAACTTTTTAAGGTTAATGAAGATTTATGCCAGTGGATTCGAACTCTGTACGTTGGTTCTTCCTCATCTGTATGTAACAATGGATTTACATCTCATTCTTTTGAAACCAGCAGAGCAGTTAGACAGGGCGGCCCTTTGAGCACTTATATTTTAATAATTTGCGTTGAATTGTTAGCTATGAAGGTAAAAAATTAATTCAAGTATTAAGGGTATCTCTGTTCTTAACGAAGAATTAAAGATACTTCAATATGCAGACGACACAGTATTGTTTCTAGATGGCTCAAATGATTCACTCAGAGAGACTGTAAAGCTTTTGAAAAATTTTGAGATGGCATCAGGACTAAAGATTAATTTTGACAACTGCAGCATTTTTACCCGGGGTTCTCTTATTTTTCAAAAACCAGCTTTTCTTGATTTGTATTTATTTAAATGGACTGACGATCCAGTCACGGTTTTAGGAATCGTTGTAAGCAATGATTGTGATAGCTTTTTTCAGCTTAACTTCATGCCGAAGTTATCACGAGTTAAAAATATTTTAAATTTATGGTCAAGTCGTGACCTTACCCCCATAGGCAAAATTGTTTTGGTCAAAACGTTTGGCATTTCGCAGTTCGTGTATCTATTTCAGTGTCTACCTAATCCTCCAAATTATTTTATTAAGCAATTGGAAAGCATTTTATTCAGATTCATATGGTCTGGAAAAATAGACAGAATAAAGCGCATTACACAGATAAGTTCTACGTCAGAAGGAGGTTTGAATGCAACACATATAAAAAGCTTCATAAATGGGTTTAAGTGTACTTGGGTCAAGCGTTTTACTAATGAAAAGGCTGCCATCTGAAAAACTTATTTTAATTATCACCTTAAAAAATACGGGGGTCATTTAATTTTTGATTGTAACTACAAGCCATGTCATATCCATACTCAAAATTCCTTTCTTAATGATGTTCTTCACGCTTGGTCTCTTTTTACCTTTAAAGACGTTGTAAATGATTTCAAAAGTCAAATTATATGGAACAACCACTACAAGTAAATGGAAAAAATTTATTGTATAAAAGATGGGTCAGTAACGGAATTAAATGTATCAAGGACATAATGGATGCAAACCATCACTTTTTATCCTTTTCAGATTTCAGAGAGAAGTATCATACAAAATTGCCCTTTTACTGTTTATTACGGTGTAATCAAAGCTATTCCAAGTTGTTGGAGAAGGTCATTAGATCAGTTTAAAAATAGTACCGACATTTCACTGTTGGAAACTATACACAATACCGCAAAGCTTTCAAGTCTCATTTATAAGCAGCTTTTATTGCAAGTAGTTACGAAGCCAAAGTCGATAGTTAAATGGAATGCTAATTTTGAACTAAGTGAAGATCAGTGGCATGTGATTTGGAATATTCCATGCCGCTCTTTACGTGAAAAGAAGATTATTTACTTCCTAAATCGCTTTCTCTACGGTATTTAAGGTACAAATTAATTGTTATCTTTTATGAATAAGACAGATAACCCTCGCTGCAATTTGTGTGGTCTACGAGAGGAGACGATGGAGCATCTCTTCTGGGAGTGTAATGTAAGTTCACATTTTATTTTAAACGTCGAGCAAAAAATTTTCATTAAACAGTTCCTTTTTTCAAAAAGAGATTTTTTCTTTGGATATGAACTTTTACCAAGGCACCCTTTGAATTTTCTCATTTTTTGTACTAAATATTATATTTTTCTGAAGAAATTACAAAATGATTCTCTTATTGTAAATGAGTTTTTGTATACATTTAAATTTGCGTTGCAAGTAGAAAGTCATTTAAGCACGTACAATCGTGGGCCTTTTCTGTATAGAATGCTAAAGTCAAATTTCAGTGAGTGCAAAATGTTATTTGAGTAGAAAATTGTTTGTTTTTGCTGTAACAGTTTTTCTTTGCTGTATAAGGTGCTCTTTCTAATCATTTCAAGCAACTATACGGTTATACATGTTACTTTAGAATTTCTTTGGTATTTAAGAAGCAATTGTTGTTCTTTTTCTCATGTGAAATCATTTTTCTGAAATAAATGATGGCACAAAAAAAAAAGACTTCAAATCATCAAAAATATAACTCGGTCTTGTTTCTGATTGCAAGATAAGCGGAAATTAGCCCATTTGCCTTCTGTGGCTTTTTGGTTCATGATATACAGAATACCATGTTTTCTTTTTTCAAGATGGGAAAGACCGCCATCTCGGATGGAGAGATCAGTACTAGCTTTGAAACATAGAGAGTGTTATTTCATCGAATTTCTGATACCAGAAGTAGTGGAAATTGGAACTTGCTTTGCCAAGTTCGGCCATCTGGTTCAAGAACTTCATTTTATTATGTTTTCAAGATGGCACCGGCCGCCATCTTGGATTTGAAGGTCAAGATGACCCCAAATCTCAGAATAATCCATTCCATCATGTCACTAATGCCCGAATTCGTAGGAATTGTCACTTACTTTGTCATGTTTTAACCATCTAATTCAGGAAATGATAACTTTTTTATTTTTCAAGATGGCGACGGTGATCATATTGAAAAACTTTATATAGCAACTTTCCCGCCATTTTGAGCAGGTGTATGGGAGCTAATGTTCTTCAATATTGGTTACAATCTCCAAATCCACTGAGAAAGTTTGGTATCCTAAATTAATTAGAAATGGTCACGGGAGCGCCCAAAATGACACTATTAAAAGTGATTCAAAGCTAGACGTCAGTAATTATCGTTCGATTTCCATACTCCCTGTTTTATCTAATGTCATTGAAAAGCACGTTCATGTATAACTTTGTAAGTATGTAAGTAAAACATATGGTACTAAGGAAATCGCAGTGAGGGTTTAGGTCAAACCATTCGTGTGAGACTGCTCTTTCAAAGTTAACTGACGAATGGGCGAAGGCTATTGATGGAGGTAAACGAACATGTTCTATTCTTCTAGACCTGCTCAAGACGTATGATTTAGTAAACCATGATATTTTATTATCAAAATTGAAGCTGAACAAGTTCTCACCCGATGCTATGTTATGGTTTAAATCATATCTAACAGACAGAAAAAAAAGTTGTGCACGTAAATGCTTTTTTGATCTGTCCCGAATCATTGTAAAGCTGATATGTACGCTGATGACACTTCATTTCATCCTTTTTCCAATGACTTTAATGAACTTCAGGATAAACTAGATGAGGTGCAAATAATATTGCTAACTGGTGTAAAAATAATAAAATGGTAATAAATGTTAACAAAATAAAGACCTTATTGGTATGCTCTAAGCAAAGACATTCAATTCTCGAGAAAAGCGATGGTAATAATCCGAACATATCATTAAATAATATTAACCTGAAAAATATTGATCCCGAAAAGTTTAGGCGTATATTTAGATTCTAATTTATTATGACATTATCATGTGAATTATGTTTGTCAAGTAATGGCCAGCAGAATTTCCGTATTACGTAGAATCAAATCTTTCCTCAAAAAGGAAACATGTCAATTTTTAAAGGGTATATATCTTACCTTTCATGGATTACTGTTATCTTGTTTGGGGTGAATACACTGATGGAGATGCAAACAGAATTACTAGGTTACAGAAAATTGCTGATAGAATAATTCTGTATGCTTCGCATCATCAAAGATTAGCAACTTTATTTCAAGAATTGGGTGAAAACATTTAAAGAGTATGTAACACGGAAAAGAAATGAAATGACTTATAAAGCTTTGAACAATGTGGCTCCAACATACATGAGTGAAATGTTTACCCATACCGCTGAAATTCAAGATTGTTCCTTAAGATCTACTTCATCCACAAACTTGTTTATTCCTAGGTGATCCTCCCAGTACCACGATAGAGATTAAGATACTTGGCCACAATGGATTGGAATAAATTACCTTTACAAATAGAAGCAGGCACACGAAACAGATTTAAATGTTTGTTAAGCAAATTGTAATTTTTTTATCCCGGTTGTATTGTTCTTAATTACATGCTTTTATGATGATATTAACCTTTGTACAACCCATATATGTACTGTAACGGCTCAATGTGGCATGCAAACCAGTAACAGTGAAAGATCACAGAAGGACGAGATTAAATTTGAATAACTTGATTATTATTTGAAATTAAAAAGATCTCTTTCCTTAATTCGTACAAATAATAAATCTTGGCTCAGGCCTTTTTGCAGTTACATACTTAAAATACTTGTCGCTAGTCTTGGCTGGTGATTCAAAGTCTCAAATCTGCAGTGCTTGCGTTGGCAAATAATTACTCTTTGATCAGAAACTCTCACGGAACAGTAGAATAGCGTAAAGTAGAATGGTATACAAGAAATGGCTGGCTTCTGTGTGCTCTGATGATATATCGACTGGAAGCAGCACACGTCTAGTTGAAGAATATCAACAGTGGAATAACACCTACAGAGTACGCTTCAATCAGCAATGATAACGTCTGGTTCTAATGTTGTTCTCTCTCTCCCTCTCCCTCTCGCTGTCCCTCTCCCTCGATCGATTGATCGAATAACGTTTGGCAGTATAGGTATAAGGCTAGGTCTATCTCTCTACAACTGTTGTAGATCTTTCCTTTTATATTTACCAGCCCTCTCGAATCAACGAATTATAGAATATTCCAGTAGACAATACATGTATTTCTAGGAAATGAAGTTTCCAGACACGATCACTGCTAAATTTAGTGTCATGAGTTGGACAGTTCTTTCCCGAAGAAGGTCGAATCTTCTCAAAGTGGAAACATGTGGTAATTTCTAGAAAGGACTCGAAGATACAATAGCTTGAATTTTCCGGAGCATTCTCTCGTCGAAGGATTCGAGCTGGTATTCTTGGCAAGCTGGTCGTGCCCCATAACCGTAATTCATTTACCTCTTATCATAAAGCCATCTTAGTCGTATTCATGTTTTGTAGCTGATTATAGCTCCTTTAAACGTTTTATGAATTCTGTTTACATGTTTTTTTCTTTTTTAACATTTATTTAAGGTTTAAAGGGAAATATTACGTTTGTCAGACTTTTTATTGAATCCATCCTGTTTTACCAACGATCAGGTCTCTTTCGATGGAAGAGAGGTAACTGGGAAAGAATTGCTAGCTGTGAAGCACTAATTAACAAGTAATTAACCTTTCTGTAGCAACTGACAAATTTGTTCACCCAAACAATTATGCATGCAAGACCACACCTTCGTCATCCCTGTTTGAAATCCACCAATCAAATCAATTTATCACGTTAAATGTTCGTTAAACACGAAGAAACTAAGGAGAATCGTTACTTCACTGCCTGTATTGAACTACAGTTAGTATACTAAGGAGTTCTTTTAACTTCCCTGGTATATAGTACTATTCCAGGGAGTTGTTGAATAACAGGGGCGTGGGAAGTGTTTTGGGTAAGCGAGGTCAACACGCATTGCGTAATGAGTGTAAATATGACCCGGCATAACGCTCTTACTAAATGAATATGCAGAGCGAACGTTGCATGTGGGAGAGGCTTATCCGTTCGATAATGAGGAAATTGTTGCTTCTTTTTGCCCATATTTCGTGAGATATGTGTCAATTTGCTGCAAGTTATTTGCGATTCACGTTTGGTAAGGGGAATAAACCACAATGGAATTGCATTGGTGTCACTTTATGATATTTTTTCAAACGAAATATTTCCCTTTAAATTTTATTCTAACATTTGTGCATTTCGTTTTACGTTGTACATAAACGCTCTCTATTTTAGCTTCTTATGCTATATTTCTTTATGTTTTTATATATTTTTGGAACCATTTCTATATTATTTTTTTAAGTTCCAAATTGTTTTGACTAGTTATCTTTGCTTTATATATTCCATTATGGCTTTATATTTATGTATTTTTTATTGTTTTTATGAGGGCCTCATGTAAGATTAGCTCAGGCTAAATGAGTCACCCTCTTTAAATAAAGTTGAATAATAATAATAAGGGAGTCACTGTCATTGGCTATGGAGTTAGGTGGTTCCTTTTGGAAAGGTCACATATCTGAAATAACGTGGTAAATAAAGTTCATTACATTTAAAGTTTTCTTTTTTTGAATTAATTTGCTTTTAACAACAGTTTTATAGTACAAACAAGGTTAACAAGATGGAATCAGAATAAAGGTAAACTTGCAAACATAGTTACAGAAGTTAAATGCTGATAACTGAAAATGTACACTAAACTAACAAAATCGAAAAGGACATCATTCTTGCAATTAGTGGCGGTTCTAGGAAATTCGGTCAGATTGGGCGAGAATGGTCTATAAAGGCGCTTTGAAGTAGGTAGATACCGTATGTCTCAATACGCTACAAACATAAAAAGGGCGCCGATAGGGGATTTGAGTCCGTGGGGGCGAACGACCCCCCTGACTGTACGGACCCTCCGCCACTGCTTGCAATCATCACCTCTACCAAGAGCCATAACTTTTACACTAAGGAATACTTCAATATTCGTTTAACAGAAATCACCACAAAATCAGATGACTACCACCAACGTTAGTTAACATGATAAACATGATAACATTTTTGTGCTATACCCTAACATTTTTCAGTCTTATGTGAAACCAGAAATCATATAATTGGTAAATATTAAGTTTACCATACTCCTTTTTTCAAGCTCTTAAAATTGCCGGTTTGTCTTCAAGTTTCCTTTCAGTTCGGAGGACATTTACACAATATAATGCTATGTTCAGAGACTTCTATTTTATTGGGGCCCAATTTTTGGAAAATAGAGAGAGCTAGTTTTGAAGAAAAGACTCTTAACCGCCTTTTATTAAGTGGTAGAAACGTGAAACTACTCTAGCTTAAAGTTTGTGTAGCAAATAAAAGATTTGAAATTTTGGATTAACTTTTAAAGCTAAATTAAAATTTGAGGTAATCATATTATTTGTTGTATTTTTTGTATCGACATGTTTTTAGTAAGTCAGCTTTAAGGTCAATTCATACTCCCGAGTATATAGCACCCTCTGGCTTATAATAATTTTTTTGAATATTCAAGTAACAGGCAATACCACAGGTGCCACAGTAAATTTGTAGAGCCTTCAACACCTGGATAATCATTCATTGTTTGTAACCTATAGCCTACAGAATCATAATGAAAGATACTTATGAGCGAAATGAGAGGACAATTGTAAGATTTAGCAAACTTTTGAAAATAAACTTGGGGCGGCTGACATCTCCCTTTAACTTTAAATTATAACCGTGTACGAATCATTTTCCTCTGAAGGTTTCATGTAAGATTTGGCCAAACAAAAGCGTTTCTTAAAAATGAAAGCGCCTTGGCAGGTCTTGACGTGAGTAGTGTCAAACCATAGCAGGCTGTTTATAGTTCTATGTATGTAATGGTTAGGCTAGGCCTAGCCTGCTCTATGCGCCATGCAAGCCAGTAACATAATCTGCAATTGATCTAAGCACAGTATAGTACAGTATTATTGTATTCATCCGCCGTTGATTTTGTTCTTTATTTACCTTGCGTTATCCTAGGATAACACACGGTCACCTAACCGAAATGAACCAATAGGAGTTGAGGCTTTTTACTAAGTATGAATGAATATGAAGATATCTCGTGATTGTGGGCTGATAATTAGATTTGTGTAAAGAACGCAAAGAATGAATGGCGGAGTCAATTTTTATCATTACTCTTACTCACCTCATCTTCATATCTTGCTTGTTGAGATCCAATTATTCTTTTGCATTACAAAGAAGCTGCACTTTCCCAATAAAATGAACTGCAAAATTGTAATATCATGTCATGGGTACACTTTACAAACTTTGTGTCGTTCTCCATTCTTTTCAATATATTTCGAATTGTAAAAATAACTATTACAACCTCTGTCATGCTACCCTTTTCTCTCGTTTCAATGACAATGGGTCGAGTTCAAAACAGCCGAAACCTATTTTTTCTATCACGGCCAGTTAAACACATAAAAAAGACAAGAAACTCAATTCCACATAACTTCTTTTACCTGTTTACAAAGGTGATTTAGGAAAGCCACCTCTCTTAGTGGTGTTTGCCATGCGACCTGAATTTGGCAATAATAAAATACTAGGCCTAATATTTGCTGAATTTCACCCATATAATTAGAAGAAATGTAGGCAAGCACCCTTTCAATACACTGTTTTTATTGAAGCTCTTCAAAGTGAATCGATACTCTCGTATCACGCTTATGGACAAAGTAGGCGGTAGGGGCTATGACTGAATCAGCAGTGGCGTTGTACCATGCTAACATGACGGAAACAACATCTATAGGTATCAACAGGTGGTTAAAGTAAGCTAAATTATTCGTTCTTCTTATTCTTTTATTGGTAAATATAGAGGTGGTTTTTACACTTCCTACTATGAAAATTTTACGTTTGCTGTAAAAGTTTAAAAATTAAACTGCATGAACTCTGCACCCCCCTTCTTGGGGCAACAATTTATACAATATCCTATGTCATTATGTACAGGAGTGCATAACGGCACTTTTGTGGAACTATGCCAAATAGAGAGGATGTATTCCTCCCAAAGAGATCCTCGATGTGATATTCTTTTCTGTCATAAGTTTGATGACTCTTACTTTTTGTGATTAAAACTGTACTTCTGAATTTTGCTCATAAATGATGAAGGATGATGCGAGAAGATATGGACTTATCTCCTCTATATAGGCAAATAAGGGTGACACCTTTGGCACAGTAGTTTTTCTATAGGTAGGATAATGACTCTTTGCAAGAATAGTCTAGGGGGCTGTGCACAGTTAGTTTCCTCTTTTAATTTTGATCTAACCTTTTACCAAATCTGTTGACTTGGCTGCCACTGTAAGAGTACGTCTTCCCTCTGTTCCTGACTAGAACAGAATCGCCATTTTACCCAATAAAGCTTGTCAAAAACCAAAATTTGTTAACAACGTAACTACTTGGATACTTTGAGATTAAAGAGCAGCCTTAAAATCCATAGGTCTAATATCTCATCATATCGTTCCTTTCATAGAGTCACATTAACTCAATACTAAGTTATCGTAGGCTATGTGTTTTGTGGGATAACTGTCTATAAATCTACAAATCTTCCATGGATTTCTTCAATCTGAATTGGAAGGAAAAGGTAGCGCAAGAAAGGAAGCAGTTGATATATTTGAGTATCATGAAGGTCACACTTTATCATTAGGGTTTCTTGATAATTTGAAATTACTCCTATTCTCCAATTACCGGGGTTACATCACCCCTTATCTCCCACAATTACTGCTTAAGGGCTACAATGTTCATCTCCACTACCCCAAACAGAGCAATAAGTCAGGCGAACACATCACAGAAAACGGGAGGCTGAGAGTAAGACTGATGAAGAAGCAGCGATCAGTAATTTCAACGACTCGAGCGAGGACTTGGCACCAACCAATTAAAAGAAACCCAACCTTCACCTTGAAGACGCAGTGTTCAAAAAACTACAAGAATTTCTGGCCCGCATCCGTCAACTGCAATCACCTCTGTTCTCCCTTGAACAAAGGGTCATACACCTACAGAAGGAGCTTGAATCCAACCTCGGTTCAGTACCCTGAAGAGGCAGCCCTACCCGCTGCCCCCACCTTTAATTTCTGAACCGACGTTTCCCAGTGAATGGCATAAAGTCCTATCTAATGCTTTTAGGAAACTCACCAGGCTCACCGTAGCCGAACTAAAGCAGTTTCTCTGAAGAAGGAAATTACCAAGGAACTGCAAGCCACCTTTACGCACATAGATTCCATCACCAACAGCAAAGAGAAGCAGAAGGCTGCCACTCTGTTTCCAAAACTGAAGACTCGGAAGAAGGACTACAAACCCATCATCCAAGAAGAGGAAATTTTAAAGAACCTTCTCATGTACCCAATGGCTGTTTTAAGGGTCGACACCTGTACCAGAAAGAGTATCTCCTCTGCAAACGTGCTATTGTGTCTGTTGTCTCATTTATTTTTATCCTAAGTAATGGCTAAGCGACGTTTTACCAGATCCACCTCTGGCTATTCCCGACCTAAACGTTAAGCCCATAATAGTAAATTACGTAATACCCGTTCAACCCGTAATCAGACCCTTAAACAGGATGAACTTAATACCTGTTTTAAATTTATCAAAAAATTTTCGACTCATACCATGTCGGACCCAGAATTACTCCTTCTGGGAAAAGGCTTAGGATTTCTATCAACACCCTCAAAACCAAAACGTTATTCTCTACTAAAAGCTATTAACAAGCTGACCCGTACCATGAGAATAAAGTATTTTATGCATGATAAATCCTCCAGGCAATACATTAAGTTCCGTCTATCTTATACTTAGATAACGAAAGTTACCCCATGAACCGCTCTGAAAGACTACCTCTATAACACAAAGGCCCCACTTGCTAGAATTCTAATTCACCCCGCAAAATCTAATAGTCCATCTCTAATCTAGAGCGCTCTACCATACGCTCATTGCGCAATGATGAAACAATTGTCATCCAAAAATTTGATAAAGTAGGGACGTTGCTATTATTAATAAAATTAACTACAAAAAAGAGGCACTCAAGCAATTACCAGGCCCACAGTACGAACAAATTCCATCGGACATCACCATGGAAATTATCTCCAAGGTCAAACTTTCGTATCTAACCTCTTCCGAAATGAAGAAATTTCCGAAGACATATTCGATTACTTAAATCCTAGTAACCATCATATCCGTATACCTCTTTTCCATATGCTACCCAAAGTCCATAAAAAGCCACCCGAGGGCTCCGCCTTCATCGGTAGACCCATAATATCTGGCAGTGGAGGACATACCTAAAAAATATCAGAATTTTTAGATTCCTTTCTCCTCCTTCTGGTTCAAAGACAACCAACGTACGTGAAGGATACGAGTTACATCCTTGACTTAATTGAAAATCCAAAATTACCAAACAACATTTAACTGGTTACCAGATGTAGTCGGAATGTACACCAACATTCATCAAAATGAAGCTATTCAAGCATGGACCGATGCATTAGCATCATCCAACAACGGCTTATACTCATTACCCAAAATATCAACTGAATATTTCCAACAGATTATGAAACGCAATTGTTTCAAATTTCATACAAACTACTACTTACAAACAGTAGGTGTAGCAATGGGCTCTGAATCCCCATCCGAAATAGCCGACATAACTTTCCATCATTTTGATGACGAGATTATGGCCCTCTCGAAGGCATAATTTGCTGGTTGAGGTATAGAGATGCTATCCTTCTCCTTTGACGGTTCTGAACTCTAACTAAACATGTGTAGATCATATTAATACCCTACATCCCACTTTGAAATTTACATACGATTCATCATATTCAGAAGTTAAATATCTTGATATCAATATCTTTAAAGGAAGTCGTTTCGCACAGACAAATTTTCTTGACACCCGAACCTATTCGAAACCAAGCGAAATATTCCAATATTTATCACGCAATTCCAGCTACCTCGAAAGTTGTTTCCAGGGATTCATTAAAGGTAAAAAACTCCGACATTTACGTCTTTGTAATAATCGCCATGACTTCAACGAAAAAGTCAACTCCTTTAAGGAAAATCTTATCCGGCGTAATTACCCAGACAACTATGTATCCATTATCGTTTCTTGAAATTAATTTCAAGGAAAGCGCTTTACATCTCTCACCAAAAGCAAGGGAATCTTCACCACATTTAGTTTTTCAAGTTCCTTTGCTGACCCCACATCAAAACTAAGGATTTAAAAGATTGCCTTCTAAAACACTGGCATTTTATTACCGAACATTCGACACTTAGAACTCTGTTTCCGAACCCCCCTCTTATAGCCTACAAACGGGCTATTAATTTAAGCAACTCACTTATCAGGGCAAATTTTGTTTCTGAAACAGACACTTACTCTGAACTCGATACATTCGATTCATCTTTAGTTAAAATAATGAGTGATTTATTATCCGAAGAAACCCGACTTAATTCGTGACATTTGGGCAAATACTGCCAATTTTATTATTGCTACTGATGAGACCCCCAAATTATCTTTTGTGGTGGAAAGGCGTTTAGCAATAGCACACCATGCTCTAACTTGCTACTATGCAAGGTCTCATTTTTTTATCTAAACCCTTTCAAAAGCCTTTTTATGGTTTCTTGATAGCTTTACATTACTCCTATTTTCAAAATTACCGGGGTCTCATCAACCCCATCTCATACCCACAATTACGGCTTAAGGGCTACAATTTTCATCTCCACTACCCTCAACAGAGCGTATTAGCCATGCGAACACGTCACTGGGGTTTTGGAGAGTCGTCAACCCCCTTTAAATATCATGAAAGAGGTCATGAAACGTTACGTAAAATGATGGGTGGTTGTTTAGTCTAAAGGATAAAGATCTGTTTTCAAAACTATTTCCATCATTAATAAAACCGCAAGTTCGCTCCCGGGAACAGACACGCGGTGAATACGTCATATTCAGCGCTAGCCAAGAAGTTTAGTTATTAAGTAATGAAGGGTGATTACATAAATAGTGTAGATGTAGATTTATCTTTTACTTGAAAAAAATAATGTAGACGAATAGGGGCGAAACATTTTGTTATGACCATTTTGCAAGTAAAATCCTAAGAGCTTTACACAGTTTTCCCGTTCAATCTTGATCTAACTTTGCACCAATTCTGTCGATTATACCGAGATTGGAAGGGTAGGTTAGGATCTATCGCTAGCTTTCCAAATTTCAACATTTGTCAATAACGAAGCTGCAAGGATCGCTATAAATTAAAGAACAACCTCAAAATCTAATACTTCTAATGACTGATCATATCGTCCCTTTCATACAATCGCGTTTTTTCAATATTCAGTTTACCCATGCATTTTGGGGGAAAACTGTGAGGCTATATGGTAAACCTTTGTACGACATAAATCTTCCTTGAATTACTTCAATCTGCTTTGGGGAGGAAGAGGTATTGCAAGAAGGATATCGGAAGAAATTATTAAGTATCGTGAAGGTCAAAGAAACGTATATCATTATTATATCATATCACTATTGTTGTACTTTATTGTATGGTTTACCTAACTCTTCTATTCAAAAGTTACACAGGGTGCAAAATTCTGCTGCAAAGCTGATACTTAACAAGAGAAAGTTAGAAAGCGCTACTGAATGTTCAAAAGGACTTCACTGGCTTCCTATTACGTACAGAATACTTTTCAGACTCTTATATATATGTCATATAAATGTATCAATGACCAGGCTCCCAATTATTTGGCAAACTATTTTATTAAAAAAGAAATTGGGTACTCTCTTAGGTCTTTAGTTAACTACGAACAAGTTCCAATTTCAAAATGGATTTCCAAATTCCATGTCAATTTACCATTTTTATCAATTATGCCTGTTTTCTC
>WURT03038463.1:0-14895 GCA_009936505.3 Holothuria glaberrima
GCTCAACACTACGATATAACTTTTACGGCCGTATAAATGGACACCATCAAATCATTTGGGTACACCAACATAAATTGATGTGAATTACGTGCCATAGCTTAGTTGTTGATCACCTGGTGATTTGAGTGTGAGTGAAAAAGTCATTTGGAGCCACCAAAGGTCAGAGAGAGAAAAGCCCGAAAACTGTCCATAAACACAGAATCTCATGGTGGGCAAGCTTGAGGGATTTTATACTTAGCATGTAGATGTTCTATGCTGGAAATATGGTTAAAAGTCGTGGGGTCTTCAGAGGTCAAACCGATTAAACCTAAAAAAAATAATTGTAAAATGTTTAATCTGAAGATGCATAAACTCACGCTTGATATGTGAAAGCCTCATATGGTGTAGATGGGGTCACCAAAAATGAAACAGCTAATAAAGAATCTTCGTAACATTGGAATTTCAAGATTCGGAAGCTTAAGGGATCTCATATATGACATGTACTATACACAGATGACCACTTTTGTTTTTGTTGGAGGTCAAAGGTCATCTGGGTCACCAGAGTCAAACTGTAAAGCCATGAAATATGCTTGTGAAGACGATAACTCCAGAAGGGAAACTTTAATGAGTTTTTAGGGGTCATCTGGGGTCCGCAAAAGTCAGAGTGAAGAGATTCATGATGTGTCAGAATGATAAATGTGTATGAAAATCAAATTTTCCAGTTGAGTTTCTACGTTAATCATATTGGTCTCTTTAATACAAGGTCGAAGGTCATTTGTGATTACTAGAGGTCAAACTGTAGAAACCATAAAATTCTAGCCTTAGTTGAGAGGTGAAACTGTAGAAACCATAAAATGCACTTGTATACATGATATCTTAAGAATGGAAACATTAATGGATCTCATACTTGTCATGTTAATACCTCGTATTGCTATTATTGTTTTTGGTGAGGGTCAAAGTTAACTTGAGATCAGGAAAGGTCAAAACTGTGAAAACTTTGTCAACGCAATATGCCAAGGAGGGAAACAATTTCATGAGTAGTTTGTGAGTGACCAACATTAATTTTACTTAACCCAAAGAGTTTGGTGAGGGCCAAAGGTCATTATGGATCACCGTCAGTCAAACAGTGAAAACCTCCATAACTGCTTGTAAACACAGTATCTCAAGATAGATAAAAGTTAGAAACCTCATTTTTTGCATGTGAATGCCTTATATTAAGTAGATAACCGCTGTTGATGTCGTAGAGATTAAAACTCATTTCAGGTCACCATAGGTCAAACTA
Source organism: Holothuria glaberrima (assembly GCA_009936505.3). Classification (NCBI taxonomy): domain Eukaryota; kingdom Metazoa; phylum Echinodermata; class Holothuroidea; order Aspidochirotida; family Holothuriidae; genus Holothuria; species Holothuria glaberrima. Next base: position 1,262 of record WURT03038463.1, read on the forward strand.
CGAAAAATCTGTAAATGAGATATCTCAAAAAATGAAAATGTGTTGAATCTTATAATTTGCAAGTGGGTACTCCATATTAAGGCGTATGGTCTTTACAATATATGTTGAAAGCCAAAAGCATTTGAGTTCACTAAAAGTTTCACTCAAAAACTTGTAAACTTGATATCACAAGAACGAAATCCTATGTGAATCTCCTCCTTGACATGTTTGCACATCAACTGAGTGTTTTACTCTGAGTAAAAATACAGTATTTCTTTATCTTATGAGAAATTCAAAGACCAAAACTTGAAAACCTTGTCAATATGATTTGTCAAGTACAGAACATGTTTGGATTATAAACCTGGCACGTTATGTCCAAAAATGAGCAAGTACCTGATTTTGACATGATATGAACCTGCTTGATCTATGCTCATCGAAGTTTAAATTCCTATATGAGTAACTAATTTTAAGCAAGGTAACTTCCACTATGTTGTGTCGATGGGAAACCATTGCACTAAAATTACATCCAAGAGGCAAAGAATCCCTAAGCCTTTTGGCTTTCTGGTAATGTTGCAATGACTGCGCAACTCTGAAAACAGCTCAAGAGGAGGTGATATACGAACGATCCAATGAAATTCTGTTCACAAGTTTTTAAGTTAAATAGACAATGGTTTTATGTAATCTTATTTTGTAAATCAGCAGTTGAAAAATTGAAATGAGCCAGCTAAAATTTTTCATTTCAAACTCTAGCCTTAGTTGAGAAGACCTTGACTTTGGTTCTACATGACTTTGCGAGTTAACAGAGAAGAATCATGAGCTAAAAGTAAATAAAAGGAAGGGTTTACGCAAAAACGTATTTTTGATATGTGAAAGAAGAACTAAATCTACGCAGTTTGGTGAAACTTTCATTTAAATCAGGCATGTATTACTCGAAATATCGGCAAATGAATAAATCATTTTTTACATTGATAAAGGATGCTTTGTTTCCTTTGTTTTTTTTAGTCTGTTATGTTGGCCTTGAATTTAATAGCGATAATTCATAAATAATGTGAAATTTGTAATTTTTCCGTGCTTCTCATGCAATCACATTACCATAACATGGGATTATTAAGGAAAAAACCCAAAGTATAAATGCATGATAAAAAGCAGTAAAAGAAGATGATTGTATGAATAAATTTATTCCAAATAATTATTCACCTTTGCGTTTTTCCTGGGATACCGTGTTAAAATGCTTCGTAAACTTTCAAAGGTAACTTACAAAGCATATCGTACAAAATTAAAGTTACATCAGTGCCGAGCTTATGTCTATGGACCTTATGCATTAACGTCACGCGACGTCATTTTTAGAAGACAAACAATGAAGCTCGGTAGAGAAGGTTCATATGATGTGCGCATGTGCACGACGCATTCTTCGCAAGCGCAAAAATTAGCTCAGGCATATATTTGTAGATGTAAGTGCAATGATAGACGCCTACCTCTGCCGAGGGCGCAGTTTCTGTTCAGGGAAATCATTTGCACAAGGTCTATAACAGTTTTTCTATAAGCCGAGACTACATGCAACGCTTTGCCATACAATAAATATATTTACCCATGTTAGCTATTTAAAACTACATTTCACGATTCAAAGTAAGCAGGGATTGGCATATAATAGTAACGACCAGAATAAAGCTAATTTCTTTTACAAAAGAGATTTATACGTGGAAAGTGAAAACTGGTAAAGTAACAAAAACAGAAAAACTCATTTTGTGAGAGGGTTTCACCATGAAATCAATGGAAACACTACACTGTTTTTCATAATTCTTTTTTACTATAGTGCTATGTACAACGCTGCAGGAAGTGATGGTTTCGTCTCCGAGGTTGGTCAGTTAAGTTACATGGTCTCTTCTGGGGACGTAACTTCTTCGCCCCACCCAGCCGAGGGGAATTTTGAAAATCTACTGCTAGTTCTCATGTATGTTATTAATTACGTATTGTTGGATTACAAAGCATCTAAGCAAAGCCTTTTAAACTGATGTGGACATTTCGTATCAATATGACAAACCAAACAGATTTGACCAACATTTCTGAATTGGTGCGGGTTTTCCTATAACTTGAAATGTATCACAGTATAGGTGCGCGCAATAACGTGTTTTCTTACCGCTATTGTCATATTTCAATTGACCTTTTAGAAATTTCATAGAGTAAAATGAACGACAAAACCGTACTTTGCTCAGACTCCCCATGGCCCCAGTTACGAGTTGTTCATTATAACTGTAACAGAAAGCTCGAGAGGAATAGATATTATAGGTCAGTATGTTACTGCAGTTACTCGACTAAATGTGACCAACAAATGGTCAAAGATTTACCCAATTACGGAGAAAATTATGTACTCAACCTAGATGGTAACTTTTTATATATTTTTGAGGTTGCTACACAGATTCCAAATATTGGGTAAGAAGTTGGGCAAATTTTGTCCAATAAATTTAACAGTGTACGAAAATTTACTAATTGTTTTTCGGTAACCACGTGACTCAAATAGAACGCATCATACTTAAAGCCTTCATTTGCTAGTCATCCATGATTTGTTTTTTTTGTTTTCATAAAGTGTGATTTCTACCTGTACTCTACATACCTATGCCCATTACAAGAACTGGCTCGGAGAATTTGCGAAGGTGCTTCACTTCAAAGAAACCTTCACCATTTCTTCTTCAATTTGTTATATTGAAAATTAAATTAACTTTTCTTTTTCAATTAAGCCTAACAAATAACGTTGTGTTTCATGAAACTAAAAGTGTAATTAATTTAAATTGGAAATATGAATGGAAGTACCACGGCGCCTTGTTAAAAATGTAGCAAAACGTCAGTGGAGATACAGAAATTATAACGTAACGTTCCGTAAGTCCTATAGATAGTTATCACAATTACACACTTAAAACGGTGGAAAGCCCAATTGTAAAGTTTACAGTGGATTCATTTATGTAAGATCATGGTCACATTGAATATACATGTACAGTATGTCTAGGTAAAATAACACCTTAAACAGCATTATAATAAGCAAATTATTCACCAAAGCTAATAAAAAAGAATGGATTATGATCAATGAATATTTGAAAGTGAAAACGTGTTTTGCCCTTTTTCTCTAAGGTTTTCTCTTGATTGGCATTACTTTTATGCCTTTGTTTAGGAAGACGAATGAAAACTCCAGTATATTGACAAAAATTGTCAAAAAAAAAGACATACAAATTTTACTAATGTTCACTGTGCGTCCTAGACCCATCGTAGTATTTTGCCTTCTTTGTATAATTTGTACTGTAGTATTCCTTACGCGACCAAAGTATGGCTGATTTCGTACATGCCTTTCACTAGTCGACCTACGGAAGAGCACTAATTGTTCCAATATGTGAGTCAGTGGAATAATACACTTCTCCCGTAACTTAGAAGAGAAGTTTTCTGACTGATAAATGGAACTGAGGTGACATTTTCTAAAGTATTTACCTTTGCTGACATTTATTTCTCTTTTGTTTTGCAGTTAATATTATTATTATGTTAAGTAACATTTTATTTTTTAAATGAAGTTATGGTATTCTGCTAAGAGAATCCGTTCACTGTACTTCTCTTTTCCAAACTGCCTCCGTGTTTTCTCGTTTTAGTATCATTGTTTGTTTTTGTTTTTTGTTTTGTTTTTGTTTTTGTTTTTGTTTTAGTACGCATTGGTTTCTGAAAGTACTTTTGGATATTTTCTATTACAATGTATATATTGTATTCATCAGTGTCCAAAACCGGATGAAATACTAAGCGTTTTTTTTTTCAAAACTATTTCTTTTATATGAGGATGCATTTTATTTTTTATTTTAATATTATCGTAGTAAGACCAGAGAATTGATGATTTCTCATTTTGCACAAATTCATTCATGTAACACCTTCAGCCTGTTTCAAAATCTTCGCACGCCTCTTTGGCTTATGTAGGAATTGCCTTCAACCATGTCCTCATAGTAAATTTAAACTAACTGTTTATATTATAAATCCCTTGAGTGATCCATTTTGGCTGTTGCCTGGGCTATCCGTGACATATACCATCGACGCAGAATCACTAGCAGGAGGAAGTACAACTAAACCATTCGGCCTTTGTAACTGGGTTCCAAAATGACATAGAAATTGACCTAAGCTATTGTACATATTGATACCCCCAGTGAAGTTAGGCTTCACTGGTTTGCCCTCTCCCTGCCTTTTAGCAAATTCTGGAAACGTACATGTGACATACATATTGCCATTTATATCAATGTCCATTCCACAGGGCCTAGCCTGACTTTTTCCCACTCTTACATTTATTTTTCTCTCTAATTTATCTTCCAAAACGTTTATAATCTTAATGGAATTTTCTTTTCCTCGTTCGCCATGATCGGCTATGTACAATCTGTCACCATTTTTGTTGATCACAGCCATTTGTGGGTTAAATAATTGGTTTACGGTATTATCGGCTCTGTAGGTTATTGTTTTCAAGTATTTGTAATCCTGATTGAATACAACGACTAATTTACGTTCATTATCAACAATGAAGATGTTGCCACTCTCTGTAGAGACTGCCACACCAGTTGGTTTCTGCAACTGCTGATCTCCAAACTGCTTAGGGAAGTCATTTAGATTTTCATAAACGTGAATGCATCGGTTTTTCATGTCCGCTACAAAAACCTTTTGTTGAAATGTAGCAATTGCCATTGGGCAAAACATTTCTGCCATTTTCTCAGGAATCTGTAAGGATTGAAGCTTTTGCCCAGTTTGATCTACCAGAAAGACAGCTTTAGCTATCCCGTCAGTGACGAGGAAGTTACCCTCGTACCCGATTACATCGCGTGGGCCGAGCAGAGGCCCTTTAACTTCACAACCAAGTACATTTCGTGGTACTACTAAAATCGTTAGGGGAGATCCCTTAATTGATCTATTCTCTAACTGAATAGTAAGTTCGTGAAATCCACAACTGAGTGCTCGAAACTCAATGTAAGGATTACCTTGTGTTGTCATGGCTGCTTTAAGCTCTTTTCGTTCAAACCCGAAAGGCCTTGGTTTCAGATCTACATAACCTGTGATGTCGTACCTAGCCGATTGGGCTGGTATGAGTTGCCCATCCTGATTACACAACTGAACAACGATGCGAATCATTTGTCCTATCGAGATTCTTTTCGGAGGAGGGCTCGTAATGTACGACTGCTCTGGATTAACAGTATTAGTCGATTGTTGAGAACTGGGAATCGAAAATTCCATGCTCCGAAAACTATCCGCCAAGTTTTCTAGCGTTCTTGAAGTCGTCCAGGAGTCATGAAGGCCTTGTGATGGCACTTGGTAAGAGGTCCTACACACCGGGCAGGAAAGGGATTTTCCATCTGTCTGTCTGAGAACTGCTTCCAAACATTCTTCACAAAAGATATGATCACATGGCAGTGTCTTCGGGCGTGTCCATGGCTCGTAACAGATGGAACACCATACGTTCATCTGTAGATTCTGGATGCTCTACAAGACAAAATTGGAATCACAGTGTTTTTAAAGTCGGTAACATTACAATAACAGAGACACAATGATAACGCACTTAAGTTGCATACGAAGGGTTATGTTTTTATAAATCGTTCAGTCAACGTATCCCATTAGATATAGATGTTTTTATCATTGACAATACATCATAAGATGCATCTTGTCACTATTGTTTATTTTACGGCGTATATTATTGTCAGTTTAGCTGTATCTTTGAATCATTGCTTGTAGTCTCCTATGCGGTCTGTTGCAGCTGACCACAATATTTAGGATTTCCGGTATCTTTTTTCACAAGCAGTAACTATGATTTGATTGTTATTGATTTTATTGGTCAACGATGACTGGTGTAGATCAGTGACGTGTACCGTACAAGGGCGGTGATCCGTATTTGGAAGTAGGGTAGAGTAGGGGGATGTGACTGACCTGCTGCGCTATCAAACGGGTTGGCAAATATTGTAACCAACTATTTAACACCTCTGGGCACATCTGTGCCCAAAATTTTATTTTGGCAATTTTTTTTCAAACAGCCGTTGGCAATAGTTTTACCTAATGGCTGGGTAAAAAGTTTTACCATTTACCCTACCTAAAAACAACTAACAGCAAAACAATAACCCAACAGTTGGTACAAGCATACCCTTTATTGGTAAACGTTTAATGATTTTAGTTGGATAAAAATCCCTTTCTTGGGGAATTGATGGCTAGCCTACTCAACACGGAATGTGACAACTCTTTCTTCGTGTCACTTATAAATTTAACAACAAGCATAGATGTGGGCCTCTCATCCTTCATTGCAGAAATCTCAGATAACCTTTAAAATGAAATACTTAAGAATCGAACTGAAGATTGTGATGGAAGGCAAATAGGAGCGCAGGGTATTTAATGTTTTCATTATACAAACCTATCCTGAGTGAGCCTAGCGAGTTGGGTCCGGTTTACTAGCACCACCATATTCTTATCCAACCATATTGTTTATCAATTCGATACAAAAAATGTTAAGCACCGCGCAAAATTTCCCGTGCTTATTTTTTACCTTTAAACACAACCAACAATCCTCAAACCACCATTTCTCAAAGTAGGCCTATGTCGTCTTTTGATGAGCTATGAACGCGAGACACGTACTTACGTGATGTGTACATGTACTGCACCGAACAATATATTCAATGGTTTTAACACATTTGTATAAGTGCAGTGAACTATATTTGAGCCAGAATGTTGCCCAAACTTAGAGAAAACCATTAATAGTGATTGGTTGGTCCCTTTAATTATCTCTCCGTAAGAAAGCCTCATCTTGGTAAAAGAAAAATGACCAGCATTGGTAATAAACACCAGTACCCAACTTAAATTATCCATCGTTTTAAAAGTTTAGAATGAGCTAACAATGTCAAAAGAACGAGTAACAAGTGTGCCTGAAGCACGTTCTAGGACATATCAGAAATCTAAGGTCTAATACATTGCATTTGCTGTTTTTTCTTATACAAGCGGTAAGCTTTTATTTTGCATATTTTGGATAAGTGCCAGGTTTAGTAGGGGGGGGGGGCAAGTGATGGGAAAATCAAAATTGAAAGATGTTTCCCAAGAAGTGTCACTACACTATAGTGTTCGCTTTATACTGCGGTTTTACGGGATTCCCGTAAGTCGGTTGAGCAGTCCCGCATAACTGTTTCCCCTTTACTGGAATTTCTGGCAGAAAAATCCTACTCCCTGCGCAAATTTTGGTGTTTGCGGATTGGCAAAACTACACAATAAAAGGTAAGTTCCTTAAATGTAACCAACCGTCCGGCCTCCGTGACCAAAATAATATTGAATACTACAAAGTACACACATAGTACGTACAAGTGGTAGTCATATGATGTCATGAACTGTGAACCAATGTGATTTGCTGCGGTGGTACCGCAGCCAACTGCCGTGCGCACACTGACCACGGAAATACTGCTGCACACAGTGCACAGACTGTACCTACAATGAACGTTTCGTTGACGCTGAAGGCAACATGCACGTGCGTACGGCTGTAGTATCTGCAGTAGGCCAGCAATACTAGGCCTAACTTACTGCATGCAGCATTTCAAGCGCTTTTTGAGTGTGTTACACTTGTTAAGTTAGGATATACTTTTATGTGCATGTAAAACTTCCCCCTTTTTTCTCAGGTATCCCCCTAAAAATTTGAAAATCCCCCAAAATTTTGAAAGTGGGAGAATTCTCAACTATATTTTGATCCTAGCTAGTTAGTTAGATGAGGGCTTACGGCTCAACACTGCTACAGTAACTGATAATAGGCATTTGACAAGGAAAAAAAAACAAAAACCCCCCAAAAATATATATATTGTAGTAGCACCTTTTCTCCTTCCCACTATTTACGTATGCCTTTGCCGTACGTACAGTGCCTTCATTATTGAGCATGCGTAGTGATTTCTGGCCCTTTTGCTTCTGGTATCTAGGTACACTTGAGCACAGAGTTGACAGCAAGTTTTAGCCTTAAATTTATTTGAGTAATCGCTGTCCCTTACTAGGCATCTCTTGCGCACGAGCTTCGATTTAGCTTAATTTTACTAGTTAGCGAAGTATCATAGCATAACTGGTGGATTACGATATAAAATTTGTGTGTAGGTCCTCAGTGAGTTTGGTTGGTTGTATATACAGCTCTTCAGCCACCGAGAGGCTGCAAACACAGCGTGGTATTAGCATTACCAGCCTATAGTATATTGTGCGGCGCAGCGTTACTTTGTGCTTGGTGTGATAGTATTAGTGTAAGCCTAGTTATTCCTAACTTTAGTTCGTGGCCCGGGATTTGGTAACGATCGTTGGAAAGACTGCTCGCTTGACGAGCTAGAGGGAACACATAAGAAGTTGATGGTAAGTGCCTGAGTTAGTTGCATTTATTTGGGCTTGCATCACTTCAGTATAAAGCGAAATTTTGTTTGCATGTGAAACACGACTGATTGGAGGGGATGGAAAGAATATACAGAAAACTATTTCAAATATGATAGTTCTTAGACCATGGATCAGGGGATCTCGCCACTTTAGAAAATATATCTTGCCCATAGAAAAAAATACCATTTTGGTATATCCCTCTCCCCTGAAAAATCTCCCTCTTTTCAAGCTACCTTGCTTGCCCCTTTCAGTATCTTGCCTGGCTACAGGCCTTCATAACAAATTTGGCACAATACCAATTCTTGATGTGCCGTGTTTAGTCGCAATCCGCTCTTAAAATTTGAAAAGTTGGATAAAAAGAAGGATTTGTAATCATCAAGTAAATGATTGGACGAAAAAACAAATGTTACGTGGTGATTTTTTATTCATCTCTAAAATGAATGGTAAACTTTAGATATTAGTTCACCATTTCCCTTTCTGTGTCAAGTTTATATTAGTAGCAGTGTATTCTATATAATTTGTAGACGGTGTATTTGCCCCAAGCCGGGGGTATGGAGACCAAAAGAGAATTTAAATTTATATGTAATATATAAATTAATGGTTTAATTTCCATAACGATGTTACTCAGAACACTGAAGACAACCTTTCTTGTATGAAATAGGTACATAAAAATAGAAGGAATTTATATAATTTTGTAATTGGTGTAAATCTGCCTAAGTCCAGTTGCCATAGTCATCCCCATATAGCCCTCTAAAAATGGGTATCATATCCCACTCACCGACCCATTTTGCTTGTGAGGGGAGGGTGGCTATTGTGTACTTCACAGAATATGCTTGGAACCTTTCCGTGGTACAGACAGCTTGATACATTGATCTAGTCTCAGTGAGGACCAATTCGGATAAGTTATCCTAACCCTTACAGCACGCTTCTTGCTCTGCGGAGTTCTGCATTTTCATGAAAAGGCTCAACCGCCTCCACCGGCATTCTTTCCACACCCCTGTTCCATTAGACACCCACTTTTGCCCGATCAGTGACTTCGCATCACTAACCCCCCTCCCCTAGCTGTCGCTCACGGGGAGGTTGCCCCAATTGGGCCAATTAGTCCTTTTACTACTTCTAACGCATACATCTTGGACGCAAAAATGTACGAACTTACAAACGTCTGTTTTAGAATGAGTTTTCTGCATTCGAGGGGTTTAATATGAGTAATAACATCTTTCATAATGGCGACTCACATAAAACGGAGACTAGACAGCGCAGTGACAAAATTGTATAAGAGCACAGGTTCCTGCTATCTGGGGATTGGAATTTCAAATTTTCGATCTTAAACAACAGCCGAGGGGACATGTATCCTACTGATGATATCATATATATCCTTGCTCCTTTCCAAAATCGTAATAGCAGTACTCATATGTTTCAAAAAAGAGGAGATGCAAAAATATTGGAAATAAGCATATTGCACAAGCCTAGGGTAAAGGTGAAATAGAACGGTGGGCAATAACATAGGACTACCCTCCAGATCGACTGGTATCTAAAATGATACCGAGATAATGGTTCGCGATTGACGTTTGCATAAGTTCTGATCAAGGTCCCCCTCCCCTCTCTTTCGAGAAACATTTGACGCACATGGTGTGGCTGATGTTGGTTTGGTCCAGTACCGCGCCTAGCCGTATCAATTTTCCCACTTTTCTGACTGTCTTTCAGCAGCAAAATGAATGGTGTTCCAGGCTTCAGCGGAAACAGTTGACCGACGGAACGTTACTCAGGTTTGCCGGGATTTCCCTTAAACCAATATGTATGCTTTAAACAATAGGTAACATATAAGGGCTTCGCTTTGATCAATTGGTTGATAAAGCCAGAATGCTTAAACTGTTATATAAAGAGGATTACATATGCAGAAGCCACAAAGGCCTTTCCTGCTAAAGTGAAAGATTTATCCATGTGCACAATGTGCTTAAAAAAGACACCACTAGTAGAAAATACGTTGTTTCTCCAGGCTGTTGCTGTACAACTTCCCTGTGGAGAACGTTACACAACATTTCTTCTCCTCTTTTATATCCCAAAAGAAGTATTAACAAAATTCAGTCATTTATAGATTAGGCTATATCTAGTTTTGAAACAAAAATGTATAATCTATGGGTCAACTTCTTTTCTGCCTACTGGGTTTATCTGCTACAAATCACTGTTCTAACCGATAATTTTAATTTCTTTCATCTTTGTATGCTATTTTTCATTTGCATTGCCTAAATAGCTGGGGTGCAAGTACTAAATAAGGGCTAAGCCTAGGCCTTTGCTGTAAATTAAGGCTTAACTTTAGGCTTAGGCTCTTATGTTTTATAGTATTACTAGAATTAGAATCATAGTAAATATCCTGTGCACATTCGGCCACTGAGATTTCTTTATAAATAGTATGAAGGCAGACCATGGCCATGCCAAGACGATTCCATAGAATCTGTGGACATCCGGTGAGGCCCAACCCCGATGAAGCCAGGCCCAACTCGTATAGCACCTTTTGTTTACACATGACAGATAAGCATAGTTGGCTAGAAATGGCAGAACAATTAGCCGTGCATATCTCTTCCAGCTTCACTTTTTATCCTTTTCTTGTTTCACTAAGTTACGTTACTTGCTTAGTAGTACTAAAACGAACTTTTAAAAGTAAAAACTGAGGCAATATCGGCTGAAATACTGTTATGTGCTGTTTTCAACAGCCGATGAACTTCCTTGTTATTTCCGCCGTTTCTCAATAAACATCGACGCTAATCCCCCGTACGTGTTTGCTTCAACAGAAAAAGGCACTGGGTCGAGGTCCATTTCGGATATCGGCTCTGCCTGTAATTAGGTTCCACGGTAATTTATTTTAAACATAAACGTTTTTCTTCAGCTGCATAAAAATGCAGAATAATTGAAACCAAACGTTTCATTAAGCTAACTTAAGCATTTTCAATGTTAACATTGAGAGAAATCAATTAATTGCATCTTAATTGCATCAAAGTCACTGTTTACTCGAGCAGATGTAACAATCTAAGTCAAAAAGAGTGAGACCATGGAGCTACTGGGTAGATACTACGTACTAGCTTCATGGTGAGACAGTGTCATTTCAGCGCATACACATCGAACGAGATTTGAAATTTTAAGGATTGTTTTAAAGGCATGAGTCTTAACGATTTGGATTCACCAAAGTGTATATCTGTCTGGGGTGTTTTTCAGTAACATGTGTTTACTTAATTAAACTAACGTCATTTACTGACAACGATGTTGTCCGGCCTGAATTGTTTTCTTTTTCAAGTAATTCTTACGTTATTTGTACCAATAGAAAAAACGGGTAGTTGCAGTAGGTACTAAACTGGTTTTAAAATTTTAAGTGGTCCGGTCTGCAACGTGTCAAATTACTGACGGTCGCAAGACTAAATGATCACTCTCTGAAACCCCAGTGTCATGTCCCGTTGCGCTATTAAATGATTGCACATTATTGCTACTTGAGTAGATGCATAATTCAATACCGTCAATATGTAGGAACGTATCCAGGAATTTTCTGTAGAGGGGAGTGAGGTTTGATAGATCGTTGTCTTGGGGAGGGGTCTATAAGTAGAGGAGTTTCCCCCTAACCTTTGGGGAATTTTTGCTTTTTGGAAGAGGGTTGAGATGCGAAATGATGCTATATTTGACACATTTTGAAGCATATTTATAATCATCATTTTTTTCATGACGGCCAATGGAGGGGGAAGGGCTGAATCCTGCTGGAACCGCGAGTTTCGTTGTTTTTTTTGCCTCAACTTTTTTACTCATAAAGGCAAATAGGGGCGCACACCTGTTGCACCCCCTAGATCCGCTAGTGTTTTGATCATGCAAGAGCGGACTGGTGTTTAAGAGGGCTTCGGAGAAAGTAAAGGGGCATTGACGGACCCGGGCTGGTTTTTTTTTTTCAGAAATCGATCCCAAATGGCCCTAAACCAGAGCGGACTGGCAGGTGGTCGCCACATCGTCACGGCAACTTGTCCTTGAACGGCCAATCCGCCTCTGTTCCGATGATTTAAAGTCCTGTGTAATGTCATAAATAAGTTTTGAGGGCAGCTTGACTTTGGCAGGGGTGTGGCAGGAAGCCGTAGTGTCCGGGATGGAGGAAAGGAGATATTTCCAAGCCTGTAAACAGGTAGCAGGGTTACGTTCCTCTACAAAAAACGTGGCCGCCCCTATTAAATAGTTACCATTGCCGTAAAGTATTTAGTAAACTAGCACCGCTTATAAATATTTCTCCCCCAAGAAGCTTTCACTTTCAGTATCTTGCCTAACTACCGGCCAGGACATTACACAGGTGGGAATGCCGAGGGCTAGAGGATATCCTCTCCCCCCTTTTAGCACAACTCCCATGACATTCAAGTTTTCCCTCAGTAAATTTCGAGGCTTATCCTACAGTTTTTCACAAAATCACCCGTCCTACCGTGGTGTAATGAGTAGAGGAGCCTTTCCCGTGCCTTTAAACCTATTTTACATAACACTCTTTCATGTCAGATGACTGCCTTGGCAACTGTAATCTAAGACTAAAATAAATCCCGGCGTATTTATATAATGCTTTATATTTTTTTCACACTGCGTAAGTTGATATTTAATGACATCTTTTGCCGCACCAAACTTGGGGACCTTACAGCTCAACAGGCCACAATGCAGGCCTGTGAGCTAGGCTGACAGCACCCATTTAGATGTCACTGTAAACGGGGCTGAAAGTATGAAATGGAATTATGACGTTCCTTGAGAACATCCATATGGCAATTGCGCAGCTGGCAGCTTGTCGGTCCGTCTTTTAGGGCTTATCTGGTTATATTCTGAGGTGTAACATAAAGAGAGATTCTACGGTTACGAAAATGCTGTGCAGGAAAGGACCGTACAACCTGAAGGATAGAATTATACACTGCTTGTTATGTTAGTAGCCTACTGTTTAGTGTCAATTTAGGTTTATTCGAAATCTAAGTTGTCCAATTCAACGAACAATTGTCAATGATAACCCGCGAAGGTAAGCTAACATAAACAAGGATATAAAATACAACTTGTACTTGTCCTTCAGGGGCCTTTGACTGAAATAGTTCTCGTGATACCTCCGATAGTTTCCTGTTTGAACAAGCGAGATAAGTGTAGGTGGGGGGGGGGGGTAGGCTCAAGAGCTAAACAGCCTTTGTTTGAAAACTTGCAGGCGGTTAGTCAGAATCAAACTGATTCAGCTTGAAAAAGCATTCAATAAGGAAGATAAACAATTTAGCCATATCCACGGTGTAGTATCCAAGGTATAT
>WURT03038473.1:0-14894 GCA_009936505.3 Holothuria glaberrima
TTTTTTTTTACCATCTCATTTATTTATAACCAATTCATGCAATACGTAAGTTACAATATTTCGATTACATGCATGCAGTGTTCACGTTAAATGATATAAAACACAGGTTCCATTTTAAACATTTGAACACGCTTTGTACACATAGCACCCATTATGTACAAAAAGAAATAGTTTGTATACACAGTATACGTAAAATGATACACACAAACCCCCAAACAAAGCGATGCTCTCGTACAATGATATTATACACAATCTTCATTACATATATGGCACATAGTATATATACATAAGATACTTTGTATACCTAATACACATTATATACACAAATGTTTTTAAGGGCTATATGCTTTTCGACTTTAATCATGAATTTCATCTTATGGAAAAAGTGTTACAGTTTGGTACAGAATTATTTAGTTTACTATTATAAATATAGTATTTGCAACATAGAATGAAGAAGTTTGAAGTATCAAATTTAGCATAAATACGACCAAAAAAAAAAGATCCTTTCTGGAGAAAATAAACTGATGCCCAAAGAACTAAGACTCACAATCCAAAAGAAAACTAGAGGTGACATGGCATGACCAGAACAGATGCTCTATAGACTCTGTATCAAAATGACAAAATGTGAACAGAGAGGGATTTGCCTTGTGTTTCAAATCACATGTGGGTGCCTAGTGGGCACCACGAAAAAGGGCAAAACAGAGTGAAGTATACATTTGGACAAGGCGATCATGTTTGCCTTCCTTGTTACTCACAAATGTGAAAAATATCTCAGAATACATTCATTGTTGGCAAACTTGAAAATAAACCGTTATCATGCAAAACTAATTTGTATTCCAACTTGGAAAGGTATAAACAAATCACATGCTTTAGACGATGCAAATTTGTTTTTTTCGTAGATGCAGATTTACATATTGCCTTCATGACCAAAGTGTAAAGTTACATAATATAGCATCGGCATTGAACAAACCTACCTAAGAATATTACTGTAAGACTGTACGTTGTGAATGAAAATATATTTGTGATGAAAGTATTTCATTTGAACAAAGTAAACAAAATCTCCAAATCAGTTATATTAAAAGCTTTTATAAACACTCTTTCTATGTTATACATTGTACAATATTTCTATAGTAAGAACTGGAGGCTATTCAGACCATATTTGATTTTAAAATAGATCGTAAAGAAACGTTTCTTCGGGGGGGGGGATTTATCTGGTTCATTTTGCTTTAATAGTAAAGTAATTCAATGAATGATCCACCTCTGGATAGGACGAAAACCATCATGAGGATGACATTGTCTTAATTCCGGGTACTGGCAAAGAAACAACAAGTAGCTTAACAACAGCCCTTATTAATTCATCCACGACAATGTAGTAAGAATCATTTAAATGTGCAATGAAATGACAGAAAGGTGTTCAATTCGTTCGTCTCAACAACGAAGGATTACCGTGTATCGGTTACGAATTTTATTTAAGGGTAGTATAATTGCAACATATTATCTCGAAGTAAATACTGCTAACACATATTGCGTACGAAACAAAATCGGCTGGTACAACCACTCTATGGTAATGACGTACGCAATACAGTAAAATGTTAAACACGTCTAGTATTTTTTAACTAATTGAATCCCATTTTTATCAAGTATCAAAGAAATTTGAGTTCAACGTTTAATATTGGATCAAATGAGTACTAGTTTACTATTTTCGGAATTCATTTGAAGCTGCAGTTGATTTAGGTGGAACAGAGATTAACAACGGAAGGGCAAAAATTTTCCGACAAACTCTTCAAGAAGTAAAAGTTGGTGATTTTGTATTCAACACATTGAGAATAAAGTCTTGACACAATTTATATGTGATATGTAAAAGGAAGTTCAATCTAAGCATTCTGGTGAAAAGTTTTTTATGCACTATTTTCTTCTCCTTAGATATAAATAACTAATTTTTTAACCATTTCTACCGAAAGCAAACTTGAAGCAGACATGTATAATGTTATGGATTCACCTTGATTATCGAATGCTTTTTGTTTAGCACCTTCCACTTGACACTTTCAGAAATCTGATGCAAATTTGAGTACCCTGTAGGCATGGAAGTGTTGTGAACTTTAATTATCCGAAGGACAAAGCAGCAACTCTGCTCAACAAAATGACAAAACTTTCGAAAAATAAAGAAATGGGAAACAATTTTCATCAATTTAAGTCCAGGACTTGTTATTGTGTTCAAGGAATGTCTTACTTAGTCACGTCCCTGGCACTTTATTTGTCTTCCTTTTTGGGTTTGAGAATTGTGATAAATTGTGTAAGCAATAAGAAAACTAAAAATGATGATGATGAGCTGGTGCATGATGATGATGAGCTGGTGCATGATGATGATGTGCAGGGTGATGATGTACATGATGGTGATGGTGATGATGTTGAAAATTATGGCAGTATCGACAGGCTAAGACAGCTGCAAACAGCATACATGCTTTGAATCTAACGTCAAGCTGTAAGACGACCTCTCCTTTGGTTCCTGATCCTAAATTTCTATTTTGAAAATGACCAAAGTAGTGTCCGTCGAGGTACATCATCTGCGGTGACAAGAGATTAACATAATTAACACTAGCTGATCTATGAAAATGTTTCTACTTATTTAAAAAGAATTGAAAGCGACAAAGATCAGAGCTGGTCAATGTTCAAGCTTTACAGGGCAAATTCCTTTATCCTAGACAGGTCCAATTCTCCCAGCTAAGTGAACCCCTCCTAAAACTGTCTCAAGCTCCTACTTGGGCAGACATAAACCTCTAGTTTTATTGCTTCAAAGCTACATCGTGGTGAGCATAAAAGGTCCTTATGTGTAATCAGAACACTCAGTCTGCATTGTGTGAAACAAAAGCTACTCCTGCATAATTTGAATTGTGCGATTTGATGTCACTCAAAGAACAGTCACGAACTGAAAATTTTCATTACCCCTTACCAAAAACTTGAAGCGATAATTTTCTGCCTTTAAAAGCAAGTCAGGTTGACATTTGTTTACGTTATTTTGACTTAACATGTCAACCGAATATTCCTTTTATTACATTCAATAGCTTTAAGTCCGCATTTGTGCTATTAACCGTTCCATCAGTTGTTGTCTGTTAACAAAATGGATATTACCTTTTATCTGTATACGCATAAGCCTACAGAACTGATCCCAATTTGAGTCTCAGCAGCTTTGTCCGAAATTTTCATAATGTATACCCGAAAATAGCTTCCAGAGATAAATGTCGGCTGCAGCCCCTGTCCCGACTTCTGCACTCACAAGGATACGCTTAAAAGGTTAACTTTGTTTTAAAGGGAAAATATTGCTTACAAATTGCCCCAACATTACACGAACAGAAAATGTCGTATACCGTTTTTAAAGTATTCTGTTAAAAATTGTTCCATTATAAGAGTTGTAACTGTTACAAAAAAAAAAAACAAAAAAACAAAAATGAGTGAACTATGCCTTCAATAACCACAAAGCAGTGATTTTATTATGAAGACTTTTTTTATTAGATTAAAGCCACCCGCCTTATTTTGGTATTTAAGAATGCTTAGTTCTAAACAAATTAAACAGTTTTGCAGGGATATATATGTTCGTGAATATTCAACATTATGTGGTGTTTTTTTTTTCTGAACTCCATGTATGGTATCAGAAGAGAACACTATCTAGACGTACCACTACAAACAGCCTGCAAGCATAAGTTTGGACACAATTACAACTGTTGAGTAACGTCAACTACCACCAGGACAAATATATAAAGAGGCTAAGTGCTAAGTTTTGTTTAGTTCAAATCACAGTTTCACATTAGACAGTGGATTCTACCATTTAAGTCGAGAAGCTGTTATTGCTTCCTGAGTTACTTGATTGCTCCAGAAAATCCTAGCATATTTTATTTTAGTGAAGTGTAAGTCCAATGAAGTGTCAACGTTCCAATGTGATCGAACGTTCGAATTGCAGTGAGTTGGATACGTTTTGCAATATGTAAAACACTGAGCCTATTGTTAAATTACTCTTCAGAAAGAATTTTCTGCAAATGACTATTCTTCTTCTTCAGTACTGTTATTATTTCCTTTTGTACCTCTGCAGTGTAAAAATCCGCAGATGATTTCCCAATTTTAACTTTATCAAGAAACTGTGTAATGAAAACTTGGGTTTTAAAGCTCTTTTGTGGGCACTAATGAAAATTATCTACAAATAGCTGGTCATATATTGTTTTTAGCGTTCTACCATGTCTTGGGAGACATGAGAATCCTGAAATGACATAATACTCAGAACATCTACATTTTTAAAGCTCTTTTGTGAGCACTAATGAAAATTATCTACATCGTTGTACATTGATTTGTGAGACATGGAGATCCTGAAATGGCACTTATTATGATTTTAATTTACTTTTTGTGATCGTGACTCATTATTAACATCCTGAAAAACCGTATCATTTCGGTATGTACAAGAAAATTGGAAATTTCTTCAAAATATTATGTAATTATTATATGGAGAATATCAAACCGCAAAGAAGGTGAAACTAGTAGTACTTTTAACTCACAACGGAAACTTTAATCTTAGCTGAAATACCAGTTTTACACTCTTCAACAAGGCAAAAGGGAGATCAAACACCTGCCTACTTGTTTATTGATAGTATGTTTGAAGATTTACTTAAAAACTGAAAAATTGTATGGGGCCAATCTTTGTAAACAAACCTGTAAAATATTTGCTTTTAAAAAGAAGCAAAACGTTTGCTAGATAACTTAGCAATTGCCTTGCCTTAATTACGAGGTATAGTTCTAGAAAATACAGTCATTCCGTTTACGTCAAATCCAACGTATTCATGGACATACGGGGCATGTGATTGAGGGTTTTCCTCCCCGTTTTTTGCCAGAGAAAAATTGAATATCCTATTAAATAGCCTGATTTTCCTCCAAAACCTGCTAGAGAAATATAGGCTTTCTTAGAACACAGGAAGCCGCAGATACTAGACCCCCGGCTCAAAATTCATCCGGTACAGTGCACATTGGCCCGGCCTGGTCGCCTATTAACCGATGAGCATGTCAAAGAATTTCTGTTACCAGTTGACGTGAGAGTCGTTTGATACCAAAATTCTATTTATAATCAAAGCTGCTAGTACCATCATCATATCCTCAATGTTTCGTCCCATTTTGTCTTCTCTCTTTCTCTTGTAATTGAGGGGACACTCTTAGAAGATGCAGCGTGCTCGATAACCGTTTGACTTCTTACGTGTGAGAAGAAGTAGAAAAAAAAAAGTTTACAAGACTTTTACTAACTGGAACAGATAGATAATACTCTTGGACAGATGGCTCTTTTCCAAATGCCACCGCTTTTTTAAAAGTTCTTTCATTTCCTTTGTTGGAGGTGAATGGGGTAGTTGCTATGTATATGATCATACGCTTTGAAAAGAGTGGAACTTATGAAGTAAAAAAAAAAATCATTTCTAGAAGAAGTATCCGATTGTCTTGCTCTAGATAGTACCTTGGTAAGGATGTGTTGTTAGTAATAAAACAATGTAAAAGAGTGCATAGGAGTTACCGTTTTCTTAAAGAGTATCACGTGTACTTTGGACAATTTTTGCTAAAGACCGCATGGGTTCAGGGACATGTGAAGCATGTATGCGAAAGGCCATATTCGCAACTACTGACGGTGCAAATGTTAACATAAGTGTTTTCCTTCAGTAGTGTTAAAATGTTAATGAACTGCAAAAAAAAAGTTAATAAATAAACTGGGGGGGGGGTATTAGAAGCCCATTTTTCTGGATGAGCACAGGTACTTATAAAAGCAATTCCTTTCGAACAAATGGCAATTGTAGATAAAAAAAAAAACCCAACCCAACCCAAACACAAGTTAGCGATATTTTAACTAATCCGCAATTACTGAACAGATTTATATATGAAAGAGTTCAGTCACCTCCTTTCATGGAGAATTATTAAGAATGGTAAGGACACAAAATCATACTGTTTTGATAAATATTCAATACCAAATGTTAAGGTACTAACGGAACTTACGTTGTAACTATTTCTTTAACCTCATTGCCTTTTCCAAGTAAGATTGTTTTATGCCAAACCCTTTTAGTCCAAGAGTTGTCGCAAGAAACCAAACATTTCACAACAAATTTAAAGAGACATAAAATACTGAATTACAACAAACTGTTTTATACTTACACTATGTATACGATTTTGAGTTGAGGTTGTAATAATTTTATTTCCTGTGTTGTCATATATTTCAACATTTACGTTGTAAGTTCCGCTGTAACTGAAATGACAAAAAATTGAAGTCGTTATTCTTCTTCTCACCCCAAAATGCAGTTCACAGGAATGTACCTTGATTGGTACTGAACATGGAAAATTCGTCTGTAGTTTCTTTGAACACAAGCCCTGATTGGTCAACAATAGATCCTACATGGATCAGTGACACTAATATAAACATTGCATAGTGGGGGCAAAACAGGTTACCGAATTCTGTCAAGGTGTACACGCACATGTGTACTTGAGTATCCAAGCAAGCTACAGGAAAATTGCGCAGGCTGGGAAGGTAAAGTTAGAATGCTGAAGGTTAGCTCATTAAACTTTGCCGCAAGGATGTCAAATTGTGGCTTGGAGGGGGGGGGGGACGATGGCTGGGCGTGAAGCAACACGCATTGCTCCCGTTAAATGGCATTGCATATTTTAAACGAAACCAGCTGACTGACAAGATGGGCGAAAGGTATTGAATGGGGAAGGAGGGGGCAACCCACGTCATGCCTCTTCGACGGCCCTTGTGTGAACGTGAACTGGTTTAATGATGATATTCTGCCTCACATTTTTAAAATTGTCGTTCATAGCTGTATGAAAATATTTCCATTGCCTACATTGGACACATTCTTACTATTCTTACTGCGTATTTTAGTTTTTTGCCCCTTGTGATAAATCAAACTGTTTGAAATCTTTACAAACGTTTTGGTAAGCAACAGCTTTCCCATATCCCTTGAAGTTAGCGTTAAAGATTAACAGTAATATGAAAGTAAACTTTAAGAAAATCATTCTGATTTACGAATACTTGGGAAATATGTACTGATGGTTTGTCTCCTAACGAAAATAGGAAAATATCTTAGGATTACAGGTTTGATTAACCCGTCAGTTTTGAAAGTACAGCCATTTCGTGAACAGACATGTTGACTAAAAGACGCAGGTGCGGGATTTGATATCAGTAATTGTAAAGGAGGGGGCAAACACGAGTAGACTACTGAACGGGTCCGAAGGCGGTGCGGAACCGCGAAGCGCTCCTTAAACGATGTGGGGTCCAGGGGCCCTCCTCAATACCCCCGGTGGGGTCCACAGGCAGAGCCCCGGAAGCTCTGGGGTATTAACAAAATTGTTGGCGTTAAAGTGATGCCCTCTAGCTTCAACTTCAAATTACATGAGGTGGACACTTAATACCCCGGTCACAATTAAGTCCCGATGGGTTTACGGCTAGTTCCCGTCGTATTTATAGGCACTATCGGCCGGGCGCCGACAGGTCACAGGCCGGTTGCTGTGTAAATTTTGTGCATCGGGCTGGCGCCGGATTCATTTTAACTCTCAGTTAAATTCAGTCCCGACGTCGGGCACCGGAATGTCACCGCCTACGAATCGACTGATGCCACGCCGTGTCTGGCCGGACATCTGACACATCGTCCGGGCGCCGGGTCACTTTCACTTTACATCAGTCAGTCCATATATCTGCCGGGTGCCGGTCTGGCGCCGTGTTAATAATAAGAACAACATTGAAGTAAAGTTTAAAGCACCCGGAGCTCGCGAAAATTTTGATAGATTTTGAAGGATTTGCGAAAATTATGGTAGTTAGAGGAACATTTGTGATTATAGAAAATGATTACACTATATCCATCACTTTATCGAAAACACACCACACCCTATCCCCTACAGAAATATCTGGCTTAAACGCCTTTGGAATCATTTTTAAGTTTCAGAAATTCTTTCAAAAATCGATTGCTGGGAGAACGCGCCTCTAATTCCCTCGCGTGCCAGCGCCAATGAAAGCAGTCACGATACTTGTTACAATGTACTGGTAGCGAGCAAACTCCAACCGTTCTCTCAGAAAAGAGATTCCCAGGCGCTGTGGGGGAATCCGTGTCATTTTCTTCTTGCTTTTTCTCATAAAGTTATTTGGGAGGCGAATGGAGAAGGGCTGAGTAGCACTTTTATAATTGAAGGCTATCCTGCACCCTCAAACTGATCCATACCCAACAGATTCCGGCTGATGTTCGACCGGCATTTCGGCAATCGACGGGTGCAGTACGGATGCCCGGCCGGACACCATCCGAACTTTAAGAATCGGTCGGTGCCCGGACGAATACCTCAGGAGCATCTGATGAGTGTCGGGAGAGTGCCGAATAAGTATCGGCCGGAGACCGGCCGAAAACGGTATAAAAGTTGGGCATACATCCAGGAAAATCGGCCGATCGCTTGTCGGCCACTACCCGGGCCCTGTAGAGGCCACGTGCAGGCCCCTTTTATCGTTATCGGCCGATTTTCTTCCGATCTGTACACGCCGGCCAGTGTCTAAAAATCGGACACACCGGCCGGCCGTCAGGTTGAATGTGACCTAGGCAAAAAGCACCACAGAAATCACAATTTGACTTTTTCAAGTATAGTTTTACTCCGTATAACTAACAGTCGGCCGGACGAAGGAACGAAGAATGGATTATTTTGAGGGTCAACCGTGGCTTTGGAACAAAACCTAGAGCTCGAATTGAGTGCGCAAGAATCGCGCTGAAGAAAAATCGCATTTTGTTAGACTTTTTAGCGATATAAGTACTAGAAAAGCTAGGAAAAGTATCCTAAAGGTATGCCTTACAACTTGCATCTAAACAAATTAACACAGATTGTTGGTGATAAAAAGTTTGTTTTGAAAATTTCTGGGAGAGGAAGAACTTCGCCTCCGATGCGCAAGACCATGGGTGATTGGTATTTTCAATGATAATGGAAGGGCTTATACGATGCTGTGAAAAGCGAGATGTTCTGTAAGACGTATCTTTGCATCCCGAAACATTATCGAAAACGTATGCGTGAGAAGCGCGCCGAAGAAAGCAGCTTTGAGACAGCTTTTGAGACATTTAATTTGGACCTTTTGTTTTTCTTTAGTTTTAAACGCAGTATTCATTTCATTCAATTCATTCAATTCACCTTTTCCAATCAATACACAAATGCATACAACAATACAGTAACAACTATGGTAGCTGTAACAATGAATGCAGAGAGTATGGTCATAATAAAAAGATTGTAAGAAAGACATATGGAATGCAAAAGATCAATGATAAAGGAGTTCCCAAGAAAACTTGAAATATAGAACTTGTGAAAGAAAACCCCTTTTACACTACGATAGAAATGATAACAACCACAGCTAAAATAAAGAACAAATAGAAACCACAAAAAAACCCGACAAGATACAACACCAACCACCTATCCCCCACCCGGCTAAGACAAAAACAACCCCATACAAAATAGGCCAAAACAGAGATAACTTTAAATATATTTAGGAATTAGCTCCATTTTGAAGTAATTCTTAAAGCAAATATAAGAGGGTGACTCTTTCAAACTTTCACTTTGGTCCTGAGAAGCAGATACAATAGTGGGAAGAGCTCAAACGTTCGAGAGGTAGATTGAAATGGTTATTTCGTATGGTGTTATAGCTATGGAAAGAGTTACGGATTGAGAATAGATTATCGAAACAGTAGAGAAGGAGCCTATTATTGTATAGATAAACTAAACAAACTATGTGGAGTTTGTTGATGTCTGAGACTTTCAAGGTATTCAGAGAAGAAAAATTTATATGGGCAATGAAACAAATGGTTCTGTTTTGAAGCACCACGAGTTTGTGTATATGTAATGAGTAATTATTTCCCCAGACAATGTTACAATTTAGTAAAAATAATAGCGTTATAAATTGAAAGCAGTATGTTACCAGGAAGGCAATATCTTAGTTTGTTCAATATCAATATTCCTTCTCCTCTAGATATCATACTTGAAATATAGTCAATATGAGGTGCCCAGCTTAAATGCTTATCCATTAGAATTCCCAAAAATTTTACATCGAAGAAAATGGAATAAAGTCGTTCTTAACTGAAATACCTTGACACTTTGGGGGCAAAATTTTACCACGAGAAGAGAATATCACCGAGCATGTTTTTTTACATAGAAGAAAAGCTTATTAACCTGGAACCACAGACAAATATTTTTCAACTTTTGCACAACCGTAGAAATAATTTTAGCGGGATTATCATCAGAATAAAAAAGATTTGTGTCATCGGCATAAGTAATCTTCGTAAGCTTCTTGCTAGAACGATAAAGAGCAAAAGAGGACTAAGAATTCAACCTTAGGGTACCCCACACAGTACTTTCTTACGCACTGAACAATGGTTATTTTCACTGACAAATTGAGAGCGATTATAGAGATAATTACGCAACTAAGTATGAGAAACACCCTAATACCGTAAATGTTTAGTTTACTCAATGTAATTACTTAGTCCAAAGTGTCGAAAGCCTTACGTTAGATAGATCCAAGAAAGTACCAATGACATGATGCCTCTTTTCAAATGCATCAGTGAGTGAAAAAGGTAAATAATAGCTTGAGAAGCTGATTTTCCAGGCAGAAAGCCAAATTGACCATCCAAAAGAGCTTTGTTTTTATTAAAAAATTCTAGCATTCTAGTGAATATAATCTCTTCAAGGATTTTTTGAGAAACATAGTAAGACAGAGAGAGGTCTATAATTTGAAATTACAAGAGGCTCGTCTGACTTAAAAACGGGAAAAACACCAGCAATTTTCATTTGGGGTGGCACGATTCCTTGAAAGATAGACGAAGAGACTTTTATTAAATGAGGATTACATTTCACTACTCTCTATTGTTACAACCAGTAATGTTTATTACATAAAAAAATCCCCGGTGCCAGCTCTTTCCATAGAGCAGGATATATAGAAACCCATTTCCTGATTTATGGTTCTTTCTTTCTTATGATTTTGTCAATGGTCTGGAACAAACCCCTCTCAACTTCTTGTTATTAGCATGAAATATGATTGTCGATTTTGAAGGTTACAGAGTATCTGATACTTTAAAATATCAATGAAATGTTTTATAGGAGCTTTCACATGGACATAGATGAGGACACTGGCAGTTAAAAGGCCAGGAAGTAATTTTCATTAAAGGTTGCATCTTGGGATGTTGTGGTCGGCGAAACCTTTAACCGCGAGCACCGAAGGCGTGAAGCCCGTGACTGGGGACTGAGGATCCTCACTGAGTAATTTGTCCTAAATTTGACGGCCTTTGTGGTCATGCTGGACCATCTCTTGAGGAAATCCTGCTTCCCCCAGATGTTATTTGAAATGCAAATAAAATGTTTTTCTTATGATGATCGAAAGTTTAAGATAGTAATTGTCAGTCAACTTGCTGAGGATGGTGGTTGTTGATGGGGAAGTGAACAGCTAGAGGTGTAGCAAAGGTTTTGGAAAAAGTTTTAAACAAAAAAAAATAGTCAGCTCAGTCGACTAGTTAAAGGGAGAAGGCAGTTCGCCCAAGTTTATTTTTCCAAAATTTGCTAAATCTTACAGATCTGTTCTTATTTCTCTCACAAGTATTTTCATAATGCTCTTGTGTAAAATCATTAAATATTGAGGGTAAACCAATGAGTTATTCTGGCCATGATTTTAGGAAATAAGTAACAAAAAATTGTCACATGATTGATAGGAGCCATTCTTGAACTAGTGTACCGGGGTGCACTACTTCAAATTGGAGGGGAGGATTGCATTTCCCTTTAATTTCTGTCATGTAAGATGTTAACAACGTCAGAAACTAATACATAGCTTTTGCTGAGAACCTTAGTTACACTGTAAAACACTTGGGCCAATTTGACCAAAAATTGGGTCAGGAGGAAACCGACTAAATTTTTGGGGTAAAAAATGACCCAACTTAGACTTTGTTTGACCCACAGTGGGTCAAAATTTGACCCAAATGTTGGTTCAGTTCCATCGTGACCCAAGTGTTTTAGAGTGTATAGGCCTATTGGTCGGACGATGTGCGGCTTTCTCCGCTTTAATTGTGCTTTTCGGTATCTCACGCCAGCATTCCCAGGTCCATTAAAATATAAGGGTTTTAGCCATAGATTTTTTACATAAATTATACGATATAAGAAAACTGAAGATTGACTAACTTAGAAAAATTTCTCCTTACACAAAGTGACTCACTTGAAGTAAATGTAACCCAGATGAGACGCGTTGGGTTGAAAAGAAAAGTTCTCGTACTCCAGAGCAATTAGTACAAACGATCCTCCACTGAATAAATGATAAGTTTCTCTTATATCAAGACCTCTTGTATTAGGATGTTTCACCTGTCTTACGGATAATAGCTGGCAAAGAAACACATGTCTAATAACTTATTACGAAAAGTTAGGTATATGCAAGATACAAAGACCCTTTTCCAAATAGTAATTACAAAGGATCAAGTGACAGAGTCTTGGTACTCGTTGTTTTTCATACCACAGTAGATTGCCTTGATAGAAACGACAAACAACAAAACTCTATGCCATAATCATTTGTAATTATTATGCGAAAAAGATCTACGGGCAATTGGTGTCGCTTGGGACTTTCGGGAACTAACATGCTCAAAGTAATTGTTTTGGTTTATCAATTATGTAATTTTTGTGATTGTTGCGGCAGATATAATTGCAGGTAAACAAAAAGGTGAAGTACTCATCGGATAAGAATAAGAGAAACAATTAAAATAATGACATTTGTATTTTGTTATTGAACAAGAGAGGGAGTGGTGCAAATGAATTGAAAGAGATTGAGAGCTTCTACATTATAAAGATATAGTTATTATAACTTACCGTTTGTTTTAAAACGTTCTGGATGTCAAAGTCTTTATCGGACACACGGATAACTTTAAACTTGTCTAATGTTGACAACATGGAAAGAGCTGAAACATAGTACGCACCTGCAGAGAACTGTATTCCAGGAAGAAAGTTATAACTCATGTTACGTTTCTATTTAGGTTTACATAAGGTTTAGTAAAAACAGCACAATGTTCTTGAAAACGAGTGCTATGTCGGTGATTATTTATCCCATGATGATATTACAAATATTTCGTACTTCTGTACTAATTAGGATTATGAGTATCAAATACCGACATGCTACTTGGAATGAAGATTGTGTTCTATATGGTATACGTTAAATTGCATGATGTTATACTTTCAGATAGGATAAATAGTTCGACAAATAACAGGACGAAGACTACGAAGACGTAAGAACTTTAATTTTTGGTCTATTGGTATTTCTAAAAATATTTTCGCTAGGAATCATTCGGAATATGGTCTAATTACATCAGTGATATCAGGTATAAAGTATACAGTTGGTTGCACTTGTCAAACAATTTGATGAGGCATTAAAGCACATTTGAAAAACGATTGATGATACTGCTGTGTCACTTTGCACACGTTTAGGAACCACGAAATCTACGACTCGGATACCGTTCTGAACATGTTTAGTGCTAAATTTGCAGCGATGATATTGAAGAGCCTGATGATGTTATATTCATAACTTGAAAACGAGTTAAATATGGTAAAAGCATTTGGGCACCATGTGTATATGACATAATATAGTTCCTTATTGCTGAGGTGTGTAGTCTTTTCAAAATAACTTACAGATGAGTTGAAGCTTTGAGGCTGGATACCGTGGGCTGCGTTAGGAGCTGTCAAAGCGAAAAGGTAACTGGTGTTAACGTTTCCCATTGTGTCTTACCATGGGATGGGCAGCCGCAATTTGGAAAGTTATTGTGGTAGATGAAATCGGTAGAACAATCTATATTGGTTAAGAAATAAAGCCTGGTGTAAATCTTCCAATTGAAAGGAGCCCCTGTATTCATGATGGAACAAAAGCATATGTATAGGATTATATTCAAGCATTTTCTCAGCCTTCAAACACTGTAGTAGTATGTCCCCCAACTGTAATCCATGTAATTCTTGCAATGCGTCATGCACAAACCATAGATTCTTTTTCGGTGACGAAGAATGTAATTGATGAATATTTTGGTGATCTACACTCTAAAAACTGTTGAGCATGTATACCAGCTAACCACCCATGTAGGTAAAAATGCGTATGCCGGTAAGAGTTTGCTTGCTTTTCCACAAACCTGGGTAGTATTTCACCCAACACTTATATCCGTTGTAGTACATAACTAACTCTTTTAAAAGTGGAGGTAATCTGAAAATGTTAGTAATACTGTGGTGAGTTATTGTTCTACTTGAAGCACTATTTACGTTTGCCGAAGGACTATATTGATATGATTACGACCTGATCAGCTGGACAGATTTTTAACACTTTTAAAATTGTTGGCAGGTGCTGCAGTAGAGGACAGAATGCCAATGTAATGAGTGGTGACTTGTTTCGCTGTGACAAACACGACAATATAAATTGAAATATATGTCTGTTACAACCTTCTTTACAGTATTTTAGCCAGCATTGGATGGAATCGAAGTGTGACGTTTTCAGTAAGCGTTTGACACAACTTAGATATTCTATTTGCTTCTCCAAACTACCATTCAAAGCTGCAAACTTGCATTTAGTGTAAGCTGGAAGAAAACGCAAGGTTTACACCTATCATCTGAATGGAGCATTCCCAATTTTTTTTAAAGGAGATTTGTGTTTATTACTTAAAGCAGGTCTAATAGGAATAAATTGAAGCTGGCAATGGTGAATTCTTGCAGAAAATCATATTTCTCAGTTGTTCAACGCAACATAAAGAAGGAGAAATTGAAATTTCAGGAAGAAAATCGTATTTTAGTCGTTAGTGATAACAAACAGGTCTCATTGTCTCAGATCTCAGGTCTCAGATCTATCTATCTGTCTGTCTGTCTGTCTG
>WURT03038484.1:0-14893 GCA_009936505.3 Holothuria glaberrima
TGGTATGCTCATGGCTGAGTTTCATTTTATTCAGCAAGGAGCCAGCATGCTCATTGGGCTTTTGTTTTAAGGGGAGGTAAAAAATCATTTTAGGTCACAAGTTGTCTAAAAGGTTTGAATTATTAACATGATATTTCAAGTAGGACAACTGTGTGGGATCTTATGCTTGTCATGAGGGTGACTCATGCTTGTTACAATATCTAACATGGCAAGGAATCACTAAGCCTTTTGGCTTTCTAGTTATACGAGAGAGCCCCCGGGAGGCAGTTTGCGTTTTGCATGAAGCATCACAAGTATCTAGGGCAGTGTTAGGTTTAGTCCCTGGTTCAAGTACCCAAAATGGATAAGATTCACCCACCCTGACCTCTTATCAGCGATGACGATTAAGGCCATCCAGTACCATTTATAAGCTCACACAATTTGAAGAACAAAGTAACAGTAAATTTGACGTCGCAGATTATTCAACACTGATGTCAGTTTAATTGGGACTTGAGTGCTTATTGGTGACAAACAGTGCAATTTGATATAAAACAGAAATCTATCCGAAAGTCGGTTCGACTTGTTCAAGTCGCTTCGACTGATGACAAGCAATCTTTGTAAAAATATAAGGCGCCTTTATTCGTTTCATCACTGATGTGTCTTGTAAGATAAAATTTAAAACATTGAACATGGAATAATCGACGTAGGCTCTTTTTAGTCAAAAGTTCTGGAAAACGACGTGTACGGTACTTATTAAATGGATGCATCTGACATATTATAAGATTGCAATTAATAAAAGTATGATCTGTAAGCAATAACACATCCAAGGATTTTATTAAGATGGATAAGATGAAGTGCAGTGAAAGATGACAAGAGAATGTCTCAACAAAATGTTCTTATATCATAAAATCAAAACTCGAAAAAAAGGTTATGTCAAGTAATATCAAAGAAGTCTAATCCCCTTTACGGCATTAAACAAATTTGTTCTTAACAACTCATCCCTTCCGTTGATAATATAATAACGGGGACTTGGGCTATTGTTGTCAAAAATGTTTCCAGAGTGTCTCCATTAGCAAGTTGAACCATGACCTAAACTGTAGGCTTTAACGACTCCGATATGTTTGGATCCGGGTGCCCGTGGCCTGGATAGTCGCGAATCTGAAGCTAGTCGCGACTCTTACTAGGTATTGTTCAATGACCTCATAACTGTCACCTACACACATATAATGTTATATTTTGAGCAGGAATTATCGTTTAGACAATGTAGGGCCACAAACAGTGTTGGTGAGTTAGAATTGGGCCTCTCGCTAATAATCTAAGTTGTCAGACATAGGCTAGGCCCAATTAAGAAACAAGAAATATAAAAAGTCGCGCTAGATTTCTCCAAGGAAAGCGGAGTCAAATCGCGACTCCTGGCTAAGAGTCGCAACTCCAAAGTAGAGTCGAGTAACCAACCCAAGCCTATTAAACTGCTACCATAGTCTTATGCCCAAGGATGCAATTTTTCGGTATGTCACAAAAAGAGCATTTTTTCTCCATTCTGAGCGTATTTACTCATCTTAACTCTTGGAAGGTGAGAACAACGACGGTTATGGCTTTTACTGGCAGAGGGAGGGGGAGGGCGGGGAGAGGGCGGGGTGGAGAGCTTAATGTATTGCTTATCGGTAAGAATGTCGCCCCTGTCAACGGGTCGAAATTGAAGCCGTTGCTTTTTACTTTTCCCGACCTTTTAGAAGTGAGTGTGTACTCTATTTGAATCTTTGAACGCATTCACCCTAAAATGAGTTTGTCAAAATAAAGATAAATAGTCAAATGAGACACCACTGCCTTATTTTAATGGGATTTTTCGTGCTTTACGTGACTTGTAATGCCTAGTTTACTCATAACAGTGTGCTCCTTAAAATCTGTCGGTGCTTATTATCTATGTGTGTATAGACCGACCAGCTGGTAAACACTTTTCCATCTAAGTGAAAAAATTCTTGCAGCTGATGAGTTTTTACTACGTTTTTAAACTTGACTGGTATCACTTTTCTGAGAAACATTAAAGTAATTGGCGTCATGTTGTCACATCGCTGGCACACTATAGGCAGATAGGAGTCCGATTTCCTAATAGCATTGTCATAGCTTTTGTAGTTGGCACGCCTTCACAGACAATTAAGGGTCATCAAGTCAAATATAAACACGCATTTATAAAACTACGAGAAAATAATTTAACCAACCAAATTGATTTTGCTCAATTTTGAAGTCTTCTCAAAAAAAGCGTTTCAAAAGTAGGCATTAGTTAAACTTCTATAAATAAAAATCACTAACAGGCCAGATTCCTTTATAAAGTAGGTCTGAGCCCACAGACAAACAGGCTTTTAGCAGAATAGGCATGAAATATGGGTCAGTTGTGAAATGTCGTCTTCTGATCAGACTTCATTCTTATCCTAATTATCCAACATGCATGTTTTTTGAATCTTTGAAATGTTTATGAGGGGGACTACGCATCAAATTCATAAAAAGAAAAGAATGGAAAAAGAACACAAACAAAACACAAAGACCAATTGTTTTCTTGGAATCATTCCTAGTGATCCCATTGTCGCCACATTTCCAAGTAAAACAAAAAGATAACACAATCACGGAAATATTGCTCTCCAATTTCAACTCATTTTTTCTGTTCTTTTTATATAGAATCCGCAACTAACAGCACTCCAGCTGATGCTCATAGTGGCATTGGAAATACGATAATAATTCAACTTTACAAAAGTTATTAGGAATATTTATTGTCAAGTACTCATTTTCCCAATATTTTAGCCTTCGTTTCAATTTTTTTGCATCGTTAGTTGCAGAAAATTGACGAGATTGCAAACATACGTGACAATGTCTCTTTCGTGGTTTTTCGTTTCAATATAACGTTTATTTAGTGAATGTTTCAACATGACCAACAATCTTACATGCGAGCTTGTAAAAGGTTGTAATGTTTAAATTGAAATGCATGAGAGGAACCTTTTAGGGCGTTTCCTGTGGTTCTTTGTAAATCAAGTGACCCAAGATGGAAGGCCTAGCTAGATGATTGGTGATGGGAAAAGTAAAAGTACTTTGAAGAGGTATTATATTGAGTTTGTTTCCAATCGATCATAAGAAAAGGTTTCTTTGTTTTTATAGGTTTCTACTTCTTTTTAGTTTTGAGGAAAGCAAATACTATCGTTTTCATACTTTTATATAAGACTTGAATGGCATAGGGGAACTTAAGCTGACGTTCCCGCTTTTCTTAAAGGTCGTGTGACACGCCACAAAGAAGAGCTATTTCACTTGTTTCACTTGTCAGTTAAAGAATTAACTCCTCCAATGAAAGATCCGTTGGAATAATTTCAATATCTTTTACCGTTCTCAAAATATACGCCTTCAAAGTTTGATAGTTTCTGAAGAAACTCATTGCCTATGCAAAAATAATGATGTGGAGTGTTGCACAGTGTTAAGATATCTTTTGTTAACCCTTTAAAAATTATCTCTTAATTACTGATTAGACAGATTACAGTTTGCTGAGTGATATCAATGTTTCAGAAGGGAAGAATTTTAACTTTCATAATAAACCCCTCAGTGGATAACAATGCCACTAGTGTCCTTGAAATTAAGGCTGAAAAAACATAGGCTAACATGAGCCATATATGGTATGTTCATCTTTCGATGTCACGTATTTGCATATTTAGCTCATGTTTATTCATTATTCAAGTATGAAATAGAAATTATCCTGTAAAAGGTCAATGTTTGATAGATTTTAATGGGAATTGCGGCTATTTCCTGGATTTTTATGCTTTTTACATCAAATATTCAACTACGTTATTTGCACGTCACACAACCTTTAACGTAGAACATCACTTATTCAAGAGAATTACTCCACTGAAAAATGTACCGTGTTTCATTAAGTCCAACTTTATTTAGGATTAGCATAAAGACATTTCCAATATAGAATTTACAATTTTGTATCAAAATCAGGATGGGGTTGAAGAAATAAGTTAGGGTTATGTGGACAAAGAGAATAATGGATTGTCTTTCATAATTGGAGGACATTGTATATTTGTCCAGGGACTTTCCAGGAATCTAGTGGTAATTCCCTGATATTTTCTGATGCATAGCTTACATGTATGAAATTTCCTTTACCCTTACAGTAACAGGAGTAACCGTAGAATAAACATTATTGCCTTGGTCATTGGCTTGCCTATTTCCAGGAAAGTAATACGGTATCGCATTGTGAAAGGTGAAGGAGTAAGAAGCCTTCGAACGAATTCCGGCAGTAGGCTGAGTCAGAATCTTGTTGACGCTTGGTGCGGCATGTGATTATGACCGCGAATGCGGTTGCTACGTTACCTGGGTAGGATAAAATGTTTGCTTGAACGCATGGAAGCCTTGTATCTTCGATAAGTAACTTATCAGCGGAAAGTTATCTTGACCACAGTGGTCAATGAATGGTCATCGTGTAGGCAGCCTTCGTAGCAGGTTAAGAATTTGTTTTCTTTCTTTAACCATATCATTTTAACAACTGCAAACAATGAAAGAGATCATCATCCAAGTCTGGTTTATTCATAGACCTAATTTTAAGTTGTTTCTAGATGGGTGGTTGATTTTGATACAAGAATGTACATATTACAAAGCGGAGCTAAAATTCTGCGAACCATTTCATTTCACTTAAACACATTAAACCAACCGGAAAGCAATGGAAATCAGACAATTAAAGCCTTTTGACTTTGTACCTTTGTGTGGTATTTAGACATGTTGTAGTCGATTCTTTCTTGAATATTGATGATTCTTCCTTGTTGGTGGCAAAATGAATTTGTACGCAAAAAGACGAGGTGCGGGAGAAACACGCGCCCGCCGCGCAGGCAATCATTTAAGA
Source organism: Holothuria glaberrima (assembly GCA_009936505.3). NCBI lineage: Eukaryota > Metazoa > Echinodermata > Holothuroidea > Aspidochirotida > Holothuriidae > Holothuria > Holothuria glaberrima. The sequence continues at coordinate 4,856 of WURT03038484.1, forward strand.
GGCTTCGAGCTCCATAAAGTCATGAAGCATCATATCTGTAAGATAAGTAACCGAAACTGGTCTAGCGAAAGTGATCATGACCTTAGTGGCCAATAAATGGTTGTTGCGTAGGAGGTTGTGACCCTCATAATGCATGGAAGCATCGCATCTTTGATTCGTAATCTTTCTAACCAAAGAAAAGTTCTCACGACCCCTTTGGTCATCAAACGGTCATCATGAAGGAGGTTTAGGGCCATCATCTGGAGTTGACAAAGTTGCGTTGACAAAGTTGGGAACATTTCACCTCCCCTGACCTCCCTGTAGCCCTTCTTCATCCATAGCAGTGGGCCTTTAATAAGAACATTTGGGGCAAGTGATTCGCGCTTTCTTTTCCCCGCATTAGCCCATACCTTGGTCAGTTGGTGGCTTGGCATTAATGTAGTAACCCAGCCATTACCTCACAACGCAAAAGTAGAAAAGTTTTATTTTTAAACCGATATGACTAATTTGGGTCACCAATTCAGGAAGTTGTAGAACCAAATAAAGAGTATAGGAGGAGCGAGGTATGAGGTCGCCAATACGCCAAAATAATAAAAGTCCAGAACGAAATGGATTTAACCACCAACCTGCCGAGTGCTGATAAGAGCTTAGTGAGTACTGTGATTATTGTCATTCGAACATCGTCATTTGACGGACCTGGGGATTTTCGACGGGGTTAATGTTGCAGTGTTTCGCCTTCTTTGTAACATACTATTGGTACTACACTTTCTACTATCGTAGAATTATCACAACGATTCGCAACAAAGCCAGAGATAGAACGAAAGGCTCTTGATTAGGAACCTCGAAATTGGATCTGGATAACATAGTGTGGATGTCAGATTGTTAGAAGAAGCTCGTATAAACTTACGGTAACTAGTAGGTGGTGTGGATAAATGGAATGGAAGCTAATTTTTTCAGAAGAAAGTAGCTTTGCTAGGAGTGAAATCTTCACGATAATCTTGCTTATTGGTGTGTTGGTTAGAAACTGACGGATCCGTAAAACCTCATTTAACTCTGACTCTATTGACGTGTTAACATATACTGTAAGTCGAACAGAAGGAATTTGTTGTGTATTTTCATCAAGCCAATCCTGTGCTGAGGAAAGCATCTCTTAAAAAAAGGAAAAGTGAGCCTTTTTCATAAACTTAAAGGACCAAACTGAAGGAAATTTGCGTTTTTACTTGGAGGCCAAAGTTGTTTTGATTCACGTGGCGTCTATTTGCGCAAAGGAAGTTTGGTGCACACTGAATTTCTAAGGAACCTCAGCACGTGTACTCAGTCACGATTGTCTTCAATGTTTTATCGATGGAAATAATACCATTTCTGTGTAGTCCCTATAGGCAATCAATTAGACCTTTGTTTACTGCAAGGTAATGCACTTCCTTGCACCGGTTAAATGCGTCAAAACTTACTATAAAACTTGTGTCAGTGCTATGAACTGTCAATGACGACAAATTACAAGAAGACATCCTAAGTCAAATCTCATTCCTAGGAAGACTCCTGAAGTATCCCCCATAAAACTCCCTTTCGCGGCTTGATCTCATGTTCAACAAATGTAGAGAGTTTTATTGCCGAATATTGTCTGAAGTGTCTACTGCTATTGGCTAAGTTCCTTTTCAATGTCAGACACGGTTTATTTCAATGACTTTTTATGTTTAAACAGCGTTGCCAACATGCATCTTGCAAACTAAATTGCCGCCGGGTAATGCTAAGACGGTTTTTTGAAGAACAGTTGGTGTTTTCGATTTAATGGGAAGAAAAGAAAATACTGTAAAAAAACGTTTTACCGTCTGAATGTGGAGTGTTCCTGTGATTGGTTTCGACAGGGTTTTCTCACATATTGTTATTTTAATGGTTTGAACGGTATTTTCACGATCCTAGGTTTTGTGCACTACTGTCAACAGCGTAATAGATTCTTCGATATTTTGATCAGATTCATCTGAAGATTTACTAGTTTTTCTAAAATGGACGACATTAAGGTAAGATTTTCACTTATTTCTTGACTGAAAGCTCTCATAGTATACGAATTAGCGAGCGTGATGACACTTCAAGTGACCAGTATAATAGGTCTTTTAGGTCAAAACTAATGGAGAAAGTCGTCTTCTGAAACACATAGTCGGTTGCCACAAATTTAAAGGTTGGATACATAAGCTAATGTAAATCTTTCCACTTTCGACTTGTTTTGCAAATTATAATTATACCTCATGATGTTTCTGAAGAGCACACAAAAAGTTCGTCCCATGATTAGAAAAATCTTTCTAAAAAACTAACGAAATATGTTACGGTAGTTTAAATTTGTGCATGTATGTGCGTACGCCTTTAAGTATAACCCCCTTCCCTATGCCTTCCAGTGTTGTAAGAGCACACTTGCATTTTGAAAACGTTACCTTCCTGATATTTACCGGTATCGTATTTAGCGAAACTTTCGTCAGAGAGACATATTTTTGTCAGTATCACAAAAATACCGACTGAACGATTGACTGAAGCTTTCATTTCATTATGTTATGATTAAAACTGCTTCTTATTGTCCCATAGAGGAAACACATGCCTTAGCTGCGTTTATCTAGGCTTATGGCTATGAAACCAGCAGATTAAATAACATTACGATGTGTTCATTTAAATGTACCTGAGGACATACCTCACCGAACATACGACTGTTTCACGCACATAACGTCATCCTCTATGAGGGACGGTCTCTGACCAGGGAGTTGCTGTTTGACAACTAACATTAACCGATTACAGTCTGTACCAGATTTTCCTCATTCTAATAGCCTATGCATTCCAAGTATTATTCTTAAAATGTGTGATAAGGGGCCCTCAGCCAATGATGGGAGGGGGTGGGGAGACCGCACTTGAAATTCCCCGGTTTTGCCTCACGTAAAATCCCCTTGTCTGTCGGTACATTTGCTATTTTTCTGCCCATCCCCCAAGTATTGTCATCCTAGCTTTGCTACTGATTGCCCTGCTTTGTTTGCTATGAAAAAGAGTGCAACTCTATCCTGGAATGTGTGTAAACTGTAAGCCGCTCTGATTGGTCATCGATATATGTCAGCACGCGCAGGCCCAGTGAGATGTGGACGACAGCTGCTGCACTGCAAAATAATTGAAGGAATAGAGAGGGTACCCATTCATGATTACTTAAAAGTATTGGAGCCGTGGGTTAGCCAATTGTTGCCAGGCATGCATGTAAACAAGCCCACGCATGTACCAGTATATTCCTAACCTTTGCGCGCAAATTTACCAAAGTGTTCAGCTGTGTTTCAGCAGGGAGTTGCAACAGAACTCCATGGTTTCAGTTTGCAGTTGAGTATGCAACGTTATGTGTCCTGTTCACGTATTAGCGCATTCTGCCTGGCGTTTGTTTGCCTTCCACGAGAACCAGTGCGTCATTAAATTTCACCTTTTGACCTCAGATGCAAGCCCCAACCCCACCTCACCTATCTAGTGATTGTTGAATGGGCTGACCGCTAACAGGCTAATGTAACTTGAAGTTCGAGTAAAAATGTGTAAACAGGATATAATAAAAAAGAAATACGAAGTGAAGCATAAACGACAAAGAAACAAAAGAAAAACAGATAAATTATGTGAGTGATAGTAAAAGTCCATTTCGAATGTAGACGATAGCTTTAGATAAATGAGTTGCTAAAAACTATTGTTCTGTCATAACAAGGTAAGAAAGATAGCGAGATTCCGTAGGGTAAACTTGATTTGTTACACACAGAGTTCAAATCAGAGTGAAGAGGAGGATCTATCAGAGTGAAAATTGATGGTTTTCACTTCAGCAGTGTATATTAAATTTGACTTTGACAAAAAGTGTTCAGCAGTATAAAGTCGGTGTTATAGCACAGTTGTTGAGGTTGTATAAAGGTATGGCTTGCTAGTAAAACTTGAACCAGAGGGTTGCCGCGGAACTCTCTGCTTGAACTATTCGGGACACAGAAGAGTTCCCTTAAAACAAAATGTGGTCTAAATCTGTTCGTAATGTGGTATAATGTGGCACATATACCAATACATTTATCAATATTCTTGGGTTGAATACGGCGTATCTTTCAAGAGAAACCACAGAACTGAATTTCAAGTCCAACACGATAGGCAGCTATAAAATTTGTCCATGGCTATTTAATATCCGAGGACTGTATGTGTTATTGTTATGTGAAATCCACAAGAGTTAGCATTACTGCACGGTGGTGGAGGTGAGTTATGCGCAGCCCGGGAACCTTGGAAAGGTTGTCCAGTATGGCCGTACCGGACTGTTTTACTCAGGGAGGGAGGTGACTTTTGCCCGACTCCAGAGTCTAGAGTATAGAATTAATTGTCCAGTTTTCCGCCCAACTGAGACAAAATATCTGCCCAATTTAGTCAGGTTTTTGACATTTTGGGGTAGCCTCCCCCAGCCCCCAGGCCCGTACGGCCATGTTGTCCAGGGGTGCTTTGCATGTAATAACCGTTAGGTGATGTTGGATTATAATAACATACATCGATCTGCCCACCCCTCGGCCTGAGGCCTTATTATCTATGATTGGGTACGTCTGCGTACTTTTCTATATAGAACATGATGGCTTCATGTATAATCTTTTACTCTTAATCGATCCCGCACACGAATGTCATTTCTCAAATTCTCTTTCTTAATCATGATTTCTCTGCAAATTTTTGAAAATCTGGATCAACCATTCCGATAAAAGTGGTCTGCAGAAAGTGAATTTGTTAGGCTCTTATCTAGAGGGTTTCAAATCTATATTATATATACATGTTACACTGTGTGAGGAGAGACAAGAATCGATTAAAATAAAATAGGCCTACCCTGATATTTTCCAAATAGATTCTAAAATACTTTTGTCAAAAAGTTATCTTAAATTTTACCAATTAAAGCCAACGTTACTATTAAACAAATAAAAAAGGCAAAAAAGGTCCTTAGAAATTATTAAAGCCATTCATTGGCCTACAGTACACACATGTATTTGACAGTATATTGAACTTGGCTAGTCTTGATGTTCTTTACCTGCTGTTATCTAGGAAGACTGAAAGTAAACACTTGCTCCGAAGGTCAATTTTACCGAATATCAACTCTCATAATTTTATGAAAAATGTTTACGCGTTTGCTTCCTCAAACAAGTTTTTTTCAAGCGACTCGGAATTAGCTCTTCTTGATGAATGTTCCGCATTTACTTTTCCAGTGACTGAGCATGAATTCACTGTTTAAAATTGTATAAAGGTTTGTAAAATTGAAGTCTACCGGCATATCACCCACAACGTCGTAAACTGATTTTTTTCCGCGTTGTATATGTTGGCCTTGTTGGTTTACAAAAGTGGCTTGGAACAAAGAACAGTGGCTAATACTGGGGGAGCAACAAACTTCCCCTATTAGCAAAAGAAAAAAGAAATAGACAGACAGACAGACAGAAAGGCAGACAGACAGACAGTCAGACAAACAGACAGACAGACAGACCTTTTCAAATATCCACTTTTAAAATTCCTAATTCGATGTAGAAAGACAGTTCTCTTTCTCCACAAATGGTTGGGTTGGTTTCTTGTTTTTGTTCGTATATTCCTTACATACAAGTACGCGCTGAGTTGCCGTGGCCAGAGAGCTGTCTTACAGCTCCTTGCCGTGGCCAACCATTAGTTGCTTCCCTTCCCAGTAAAAAATCATGGATACGCAACTGAACTACCTGGTTAAACTGAACGTTGTGAATTTTGGACGTTAGGAGCACTGTGCGTATCACTTGTCGGAGAATCCGAGGGTTCAACCTTGGAACCGTCTTATCTAGAGGGTTTCAAATCTATATTATATATACATGTTACACTGTGTGAGGAGAGACAAGAATCGATTAAAATAAAATAGGCCTACCCTGATATTTTCCAAATAGATTCTAAAATACTTTTGTCAAAAAGTTATCTTAAATTTTACCAATTAAAGCCAACGTTACTATTAAACAAATAAAAAAGGCAAAAAAGGTCCTTAGAAATTATTAAAGCCATTCATTGGCCTACAGTACACACATGTATTTGACAGTATATTGAACTTGGCTAGTCTTGATGTTCTTTACCTGCTGTTATCTAGGAAGACTGAAAGTAAACACTTGCTCCGAAGGTCAATTTTACCGAATATCAACTCTCATAATTTTATGAAAAATGTTTACGCGTTTGCTTCCTCAAACAAGTTTTTTTCAAGCGACTCGGAATTAGCTCTTCTTGATGAATGTTCCGCATTTACTTTTCCAGTGACTGAGCATGAATTCACTGTTTAAAATTGTATAAAGGTTTGTAAAATTGAAGTCTACCGGCATATCACCCACAACGTCGTAAACTGATTTTTTTCCGCGTTGTATATGTTGGCCTTGTTGGTTTACAAAAGTGGCTTGGAACAAAGAACAGTGGCTAATACTGGGGGAGCAACAAACTTCCCCTATTAGCAAAAGAAAAAAGAAATAGACAGACAGACAGACAGAAAGGCAGACAGACAGACAGTCAGACAAACAGACAGACAGACAGACCTTTTCAAATATCCACTTTTAAAATTCCTAATTCGATGTAGAAAGACAGTTCTCTTTCTCCACAAATGGTTGGGTTGGTTTCTTGTTTTTGTTCGTATATTCCTTACATACAAGTACGCGCTGAGTTGCCGTGGCCAGAGAGCTGTCTTACAGCTCCTTGCCGTGGCCAACCATTAGTTGCTTCCCTTCCCAGTAAAAAATCATGGATACGCAACTGAACTACCTGGTTAAACTGAACGTTGTGAATTTTGGACGTTAGGAGCACTGTGCGTATCACTTGTCGGAGAATCCGAGGGTTCAACCTTGGAACCGTCTTAGAGTTGCTTCTGGGTCACCAAACTACCGAATCTCATTAGTAGCATACCCCTTTTGAATTCAAGGAAACCACCGCGGAGGATATTGCCTTACGAATTTAACATCCCCTCCTCTCAAAAGAAAAATGGGGGCATAGTTTAGACTATGCTGCTGAAGTATTTTGCTCAATTTATGATGTGTATGTGGTAGAAAATGAATTGAATTACTCATTGTGCAAAAATAAAAGAAAATGAAGGGTATTTTAGGCATAGTATATCCTTCCGCTATGCAAAACGGCATTTTGAATGCGGTAAAAAAAAAGAACCACCTGCATCCTTTTTACAATCTCTCCTAAACTGTAAAAAAATGTCTACAAACTGATGTAGAACTTAAAGAACAAGAAATAAGGAAATACAAAGACGACACGGAAAAGTGCTGTCAATATCTGGAAACAATCTGACAGTACTTTTTCCGTTTTCTTTATGTATTTCTTTATTTTTTGTTCTGTGAATCGACAGAATTTTTTTTTTACAGTGTAGCTCAATATCTCAATGCTCATGACAGACCAAATTTGAAATCTGTATGAAAGGCATACGCTCGATCTGCCATGTGAGGGGGGGGGGGGAGCTTGCACATGTTAAAAAGTTTTACAAGGGCCATAGGCAGATAGGCCACGGGATGGGTCAAATTAAGTGTGTAAGTCAAAGGAGAAATAATTAGTTGTACGCTTCCTACAGAATGTCTTAGATCCGTTAGAGGGCGATAGACTTGTGTCAAAACTAATACTAATTAATGAGTGCAATAGTTCGCATCAGTACTTATAGGCTTAAGAAACGAGAATTTGTGTCAGGCCAAGGAGCCGTTCACCGTGGTTGAATATTGACTTTGACTCGTGAAAATTTTGCCAAGATTGATGCTTTCTAAGTACAAAATGAACTTCACATCAAAGGATTTTCTTAGAATATATATTCGAGTGGCATTTCCCTGGTATAAAGTTTGATTCAAAGATCTTAAAACGGTTCTTCCTGCATCAAATATAGTGCAACGTTTTCTCTAGACCCCAACATTTCGCACTATTCGGCAGTAATACTATTAGTCTGTTCGCCGATAACGGTTAACAAAGTTTTTGTACTCTTTCAGGAAATCAAATAAACAACAAACTGCTAAAAATATTTCTCAAATTGTTCGAGTTGGTTGGTAGAAACTAAATTTGTCGGCTGCTTTTCTTTTTCACCCCACTACTACCGATGTGATTGTACTGTTCGGTGTTAAAATAGTTATAGGTGATGTACTAAAAAATGAATTCTTATCAATTATGGCTAACGTTAAACAAAACTCGAAGTCAACTAGACAGGGAAACATTCACATTTGCAGCTGCGTGAGTGAGGTTTATTTTGAAAGGGAAATATTGCGTTTGTGGCATTGGCATAGGAAGCGGGGGGTGGGGCTGAAGTCCCCTAGTCAAAAGTGTGGGGGGGGGGAACTTAACTATTCTTCCGCCCCCTAGATCCAAGGATGAAAACCCCTTATTTGTCTCTTCTGTAAGAAATGTCAAAACTTTGCAGTAATTTACCTTAAAATTTGTCCAAAATGATGCACCAAATTGCATCTAAGGATCCTCAAATATCCAAAAATTTTCCGATGGGAAGGGACACCCCCTCTTCTTAGACCCCTCCCCAGGACGGCGATCCGAAACAAGTTCAGCCCCCAGTGTCGAACAGCTTCCTGTGCATATGGTATGTGGTACAGAAAATTTCATACCTTTAGTTTGAAAAACTATGATTTATACTTAGTCACAGATCTATAGAATGACAGGCAATTCAAAATAGTTCGTTTTATTTGACCTCCGAACTTAAAAATTTTGAAATGGTGCATGTATACATTTCGTGAAGTCAGTGCCACATCACTTAGGCCGCACAGATGCTCCCTTAGCAGCTTGGGTGCCAGGGTGCGCTGAGGATATTACTACGATGAAAGGATTTGCCCTTTAAGCAGAGGTAGCAGGTATGGGTGGTGTGGGGGAGGGACCATGGCCCCCGTCGGGGAGATTTTCCAATTCCGTACGGGGGCCTTAATGACCAGATGAGTTTGATGCAGTGTGTTAGGCCTTACGGAGGCGACTTTTCACCCCGACGATGAACTTGATTCCACTGCTGAGCAGGTTCTTCAACAAAGTCATAAAATTCTCAACTTTTCCTCAAAGCAAACCTAATATTTTCAAAATTTCAATAAAAAACCCAAATTTTTCAATTTTTTTTATTACAACCATTTTTTTCAAATTTTCTTCAATTAAAACCCCACATTTCGAAGCTGTTTTAAAAGAACCCCTAACTTTTCAATTTTAAACATAAATTCCAAAGATTTGTGCGTGCTTCCGAAAGTATTACCTTTTCCATCCTTGGGGGCAACCTGTCGCTTTTGTCGGGGCTCCGAATTGCTCTCCCCTCCCTACCGCTGGGCATATACTGGCGCCCCTCCTTTCAAACTTGTTATAACTGATATAACTAATCCCTCACAAGAAGATGTTTATTTCATCAGCGTTATTCTGTCGACAACTAGAGTAAAATAGTTTAATTTCAAACAGAAAAATTCTTTTGTTTGCAATCTAATGAAAAACATCGAAATTTTAAACTAAATTTACGTTATATAAAACCGGGAACTTGGTTCATTTGAAGTTGCTGATAAAAATGAAATCCCAAACAACTTCCGGATCCCGGCCTTTCTTTAGGAGAGGCCAAACTGGTGGTAAAGTGACATGGGGGAGGATCTAAGGGGAGGCTGAAAATTTTTTTATAGCTGAATGCCCTCAGATGCGATTTGATGCAACAAAAGTGCACAATTGTGAAGTTTATTTTCTTCTAAAAAATTTCCTTTTCGTTTGTTTGACCAACCTTTGGGTGGGGCCATGGCCCCCTTTCTCCCCCCCCCTTGGATCCGCCAGTGCCAACACCAATTTTTTTACCCAATTAGTACATTTCCATATAATCTGTAAAATAGAGCCCCTACAAGCTTAAATAAAGCCCCTACAAGCTTACACACCTATACCAACGGAGTCCGATGATGGGGCTAACATGCATCAATAGTTGCGTTTATAAAACACCTTATTAATTCCTCTACATCTGATTGGAGGATTGGTCGTCACATGGGTTATTCCGTACTAACCCACGGCGGTGACGTCAGCCATCGGTACGTACAATCAAATTTTGACCAAAATCTATGATGTAGGAAGTTA